>WAAE01002329.1:0-40720 GCA_013400495.1 Nicator chloris | reverse complement strand
AATTCATCCAGCTTTATCAAAGATGCAATTGCAATTAGAAACAAGAAAAGACAAGTCTGATAGAGGAAACTCCTTCGTATATTAGAAACATAAGAAAGAAATCCAATAAAGAGCAACACAAATGCATCTCTAGTTTGAGATTTACTTATTGCAAAGTAAATTGAGGCAGAGAACATTTTAAGAGATGAAGGCTTCTTACATTTCAATCACTGCTGAAATCAAATAAATAAAGCTTGAACATTTTTTCTAATAAATCAACCAACTGCCTTCAGCAATAGCTGAGACTCGTAACTGTTGTCTTGAAAACTAAACCTCAGTGTAGGAATATTAAGTTTCTTTGTTGTACTTGTTTTTAAATGTACAGAAAGATTTTTTGGTCAATAAATAAATAAATACATTACCTTAGCAAACTGTGCATTTATCCATTTTGTGAAAGTTTTCTTTTGAACATCCTCCCGTTCATCTGCCAGAGAAAAGAAAAGCACTTCATTAGAATTACTCTACCAAATAATGCAATATTATTGATTAAAGTTCCAGTTTTGGTTTATCGTAAACTACTACTAATATTTCAATCACAGGCAGGAAATTTGTTTGGATCTATCACTTGACAATTGCATCAACACATTTTGAAGGTCTACAGGTCCCCTTCACAGTCATGGTCTATATCCCTGGTTCAACTGACCTATCCTGTGGTTCCTTTTCCTCTGGAAGAGAACCTCTTACCGTAGGATCTGAAACATCCCATTCTCATTTTTAATTTCAGAATATGCTTTATAGGTATAAAAAACCCCAAACATGTCATTCCATGGTTTTGGCATCAGGAAACTCTTCTACAGTAGAAAAGTACTTGAAATAACATTATATGCACCTCCTCAAATTGCTTGAGGAAGTGAAACCTTCTGGACCCCAACAATAGTTCTCCATTGGTAGCCTCTGATGTACCTTATGCCTTTTCTAACTTGCAACTATTTACCTGTCACAAATTGTTATATATTTTTCCTCCAGTGGAAAAAGAAAGAAAACAAACCCACACACATATTTGTTTCAGCCACACATGAAATTCTTTTTCAATTCTACAATATGAAATCTTTGTAGAGGGAGATGATTTATCTTAGGCCTTGATTTCTGTATCTAAGTACAGCCTTGATACTGAATGAACTGGACAAACAAAGGAACAATTCTGCTGTATTTTATATAGTTGAAAGATAAAAATTATTTCAAATTAAAACTTTGTAAGCATTTGCTCAAAAAGATCTATTAGGCATCATCCCTGAAATATAAAGGAGAGATTTCTTTGCTTGGCAAAATAAAATCAACCCCAACTACAATTGAAGAGCATATGTGGAAAAGGGTGCAGAATGCTTATACTAAAATAAAGTTCACTCAATGCAGCCTTTTGGTTTGCAGTAAAATTCTCTACATTTTTTAAATAAAAAGGGATATTAAATTCCCTTCTGAAATGTTCAGCAATTAATAACGTTAATGGATTCAGCTAAATTTGAAAGGCAGGTATAGAAGAGAAAGCATGAAGAGAAGAGAAATGCATGGCATAAATAATGTACTTTGCTTTCCCTCCCTCCACCTGTCCAAGGATCCAAGACAAATCTTTTTGATACAAATATATCTTTTGCTCTTAAAACCTCAACTCAGTTATCACTTTAAACATACCTTTCCCACCAGAATGTTTTCCAGTTTCAAAGATACAATATACTCATTAAAAAAAAAAATAGTTGGCAAAGTTACTATTGCATTATAAAGAAGTACTGCATACTTGAAGGAGCATATTCTGAGTTCAGTTGATCTTGAGCAAAAAAAAAAAAAAAAGACAACACAATAGTACAACTGGAAGCTTGCCATAGAACACATGCATTATATACACTCTGCCACTACTATATATATGAGTATTTGCTACAATAAACTTCCTAGAATTCTATTGCTATCTATCCCAAATAACACTGTCAGCTTCATCCTTTGGCTGAAAGTAATACTTGAATAGCTAAGAGACTCATCTAAAAGCAACAGCATTTGAAGGAGATCCATGGTTTTGGTAATACATGTTGATAAAGCTGTTAAATTTTTATTTTTCCCCACAAGCAACACTTCCCTCTGTGTTGACTGTAAGTTGTTTATTATATGAGTTTTGTTTTGTTCTAGCCACATGCAGTACACAGAAGATGAGAGAAGAAAGATACATTTTGTTGGTAGAAGATAAATATTCAATCTGATGTTCTATTACAAACTTCTTCAGCAACTTCACATAAAATATTACACATAAATAGCTGCTTCTGTTTAATCATCTCCGCTAAAACTGCCAAATGCAAATGGGTTCGAAGAATAATGTGGCATTTAGCAAGGGAATGGAAAAAGAGACAAAACCACCTTTTTCAAACTGTTCAAACAATATTATGTGATATTTAGCAGGGGAAAGGAAAGAGACAAAAACACCTCTTTAAACTGATCAAACTTCTGCTCTTCCACCCCAGGCAGCTGTAATAGCATATTTAGTAACAGAGTAACTTGTTTGTTTTAGGATATTTTTGTTTGTTTGCTTGTTTGTTTTCCCCACAAAGATACATGCAGGTTTAACTGCTAGTCATCTATTATTTCATGTCCACTGTGCTAATAAAAATGAGGGTCTCCCGAGAAAAATGAGTCAACCCCACAACTTGAATGTTTGAAACTTATTCAAAGTCCAGGCAATGCTCTGCTACTTTGTAAACACAAATCTATTCCACTGCTGTTATCTTTACACAGAGATCATTGCAAGCACTTTTATCTCTAGGTGCTTGCTCTGACAAGTTTATACCACAACAATTTGTTAGTGACAGCCTCCTAACCTAAAAATGAATCAATCTTTTGGTTATGCATGCCATGATTTCCCCATTGTAAACACGATCTTTTACAGAGAGATGTTCTCTTAGCCCAGATTTATGGATTGAGTGCTAGACGTGGAAGCTGAATGACATTTATCTAGGTGCTGCAGAAACATGCCAAGAACACTCCTCTGCCACTTTCATAATGCTGGGTTTATAAGAGATCCTTCAGCAGTGAGTCAGTGAATGTCCTTGCAGGGGCTTTTACTGTGAGACTAGAATAATCAAATGGCCAGGCAGGTAATTCCTTCACCTGTTCAAGAGCAAAATAAAAGTATTTATTTCTTTTCTTTCAAGCTGAAAGAATTGCAGAATAGTGTTCTGTCTCTCTTCAGGTTAGATTTTAACACTGCATGGATCCTGAATCTCTTTATTGCAATAACAATGGGATCCCTTCCCTCAGCAAAAATGTTTTTCTCAATTGATGGACATTGAGTGGAATAGGCTTAACCTCATTTTCTGTAGGTTATCAACTCAGAAAATAAATGCTCTGAGGTCTACAAAAAGCCTTTCAGAAAAAAGAGATACTGAGCAGTTAGATTTTCCTGATTTTCATGACCAATAGCCTCTACTACCACTGAACAGATATTGTTTTAACTACAACACATTCACAAATGTGTTCTGATGAGCATTCAGCTTTGCAGCTGTGAATGCAAACCTCTCAGATTAGTTAACTGCACATTTGACTTTTGAAATATTATTCCAGGTTAGGCCTCATAATAAATTATGACCCAGAGAGAAAGTGCAGTATTAATGAAGCTAATCATCTGACAAAGGACAGTTCTGAACTTAATCAGGCAGCAAGGCTAATAGAGACAAGTGGCACACTGAAGGATGCTTAGGAACAACCATGATTCAACAGAACAAAGATGCTACTAATAATGGCAAGTGGTCACCATACAACTTTCCTAGAAACTTAATAGCTTGTGCATGCAACCTACCACTTCAATGCAATTCCCACTTGTTTTCTACAAGAAAAGCTCCAACATTATGTTGTCATCTCTTAGTAAACAACACTTTTTACTACCCTTATTTTTCCACACCACCCTACTCCCTCAAATATCACCAAACATATTAAATAAAAAATGGTAAGAGGAAAAAAATATATTACAAATACCAGTATACTCTAGATATTATTCTGAAATCATACAGAAGTATTAACAAATCACTAAAAAATAATAATTTTTAAACAATTTGAGCTGACAAATGCCAAGCAGATGGCAAAATGGACAAAGGTGCACAACATACACTATGTATGTCACTATATCATTCCATTTATACCATAAAAACCACTTTCCCACAGAAAACATGTAGTAGGGAGAAGGAAATTTGCACACTTTGGTGCATCCTTCCTTTTTTTTTCTAGAGGATCTTCAACCTCTCAACTTTTGACACACCTGAATAAATATTTCTTTCACTAACTAGGAGAATGGCTGAGGCTGTAAGGCACCCCTGGCCATCACCTGGTCCAAGTGCCCCAACCAAGCAGGGCCACTTAGAGCAGATTTTACAGGAACTGTTGAGTGTGTTTTTTTATTGTTTCCAAGGATGGAGACTCCACAGTGGCTCTTCTTCCTACCACAACAAAGACTGAATCTTCAGCCTTCCACAGATCTGGGTCATGTTTTCCAAGGCAGGTTGCTTAGAAAACTCTTCTCTAGAGTAAGTACGCCCCAATTTCTAAAATTAAACATTCAACAAAATTGTACAGGTACACGAGGCTTATGGGAAACTATGCATGTCCTCGGATTATAAACTTTAATTTTAAAGAAACAAACAAAAAATCATTGTCCTTATCGCGCCAATGAAGATGTGACATTTGTAGAGTGCTTGACTCACTCCGAGACAGGCAGTGATAGGAGACTCAGTTGTGTGATAGATTTTATGCAGCCTTCAGCAAGCAATTCCTTCACATGTGCAGGAACACAAATAGGGAGGAAGGAGACATCTTATTTTGCTACCCAGTGTTGCCCTGACTTAGGTAAACAACAATTGAATAGTTATGTTTTCTCTACCAGAACCTACAAGCAAGGAAGGAGGGAAAAAATAAAGTAAGAAAATGGAAGAAAAGAAAGAAAATAATTCCCATATACTGGTGAAAACTTTGAAACAATGGTGTTAAGGCAGGTGTCAATTCCCTCATTCATGGCAACTGCAGGTCCATGGAACACTGCACTTTAGAGAATAAAACCATCAAAATTGCTATTTGATTTCCTAGCAGCCAAACAATGCAGATTGAGAAAAGGTCAGGATTTTCTTCAGTGAGAGGGAGTGAGTACCAGCAATGGTGGGAGCACTGGGAACAAAAGAGTCCACAGACAGTCACATTGACTCACTACTCTTTGAGATTTTCAGTATATTGCTACAATACTCTGCCAGTAACTACAGCTGCTGAGAAATGTTCCCTTCCCATTCTTGCTTATCTGAGGGGGGAAGAAGAAATCAATGCAATACAATGACTGAAAGATATTCAAGTGGACTAGCTTTGATTTTTAGTCATTGAGGTCATCCAAGACATTCACAAGTTGACAGGAAATACAATAGGCTGCTTTGACAGACAGACAAGGAATTTAAGTCTATTGCTCATGTAAGGCAATACAGAACATGCAATTCTTTGTCCATCTTCTATAAATATACTGATGAGCAGTGTGTTGACTTCATCTGAATATTGTTAAAACTCCCTGTTCCCTGTGCTACCCTCTTGAGACTTTACTGTGAGTCTACCAGAGTCAAATCACCATAATCAGACCATCTCAGGCTTTTCAAAACACTGATGAACCTATTCAAATGCTCAGCAGAAATGGAACACTGAAAGCCCTCGTTAATACAGATCTATAGGAAAAAAAAAAAAAAAGTACAACTAAATGCCATGAAAAATAAAATACTAACATTTTCTGAGAAAGGTGTGGTAAGATTTAAGGTAAATTTAGGAAATTAACAGGTGTACTCCTAACAAAAAAGACTTTGATCCCCGTTTCCTTCAAATAGAGGAACTCAGAGAGAGGGATGCCATTTACTCATCAGAGGACAAAAGAAAGCATATCTGTAAGACCCAACCTACAAGATTTCTACTGACAGATTGGTGCAGCAGATTGAACTACCAAACTACCTTGCCTAGACTGAATGTCAGGCTGAGAAAACATTTTATTTTTCTCATATCATTATGTTAGTTCTCTCATTATAAATGTTTTAGGGAAACTGCTTCCTGACTTTGTCTATTTGTTTGAACTCTTTAAGACACTGCAGGTGTTTATATAAGGTCTCACCATTCGAATCTAATTTTAACTAATCAGCTATTTAGAGAAAAACTATTGAGTGCTTTTGAGGACCAGTATGGATGTCATGTGTGAAAAAGGAGCAGGAGCAGCACAAAGGATAGAGAACATGACAGCATTCCAGCCTGGAACAGAAGGAATGATAAAAAAAGGAAAGAAAACCAAACAAACAAACAAACAGACAACAAAAAGAACAAGAACAAAAGAAAGAGAAAAATGAGGAAGGGGTGAGGGGGAGACAGAAGAGGAAGTAAACACCTTTACCCTGGCTTGGGGAAAAAAGAAACAACAGGGAAAGAGACATGGAAAAGAAGGAATGGGATGGGAAAAAGCAGAGATAAACAATTCCTTTCTGGAAAGAAATAAAGGATATCTGGTAGCTAGATGATCATATGCAGGGAAGCAGTGAATTTGAACAAAGTAACTGAAGCATGAGCAGCTTAGTCAAAAAGATTTGACTAGCATCCAGACAGAAGTACCAGAAAAATGCAAACAAGCTACATATGATTCCTAAAACAACAACGGGCAGCTGTGAAATGTACACACAGATCTATGTTTGAATAAATTCATGTAATTTGTTCATGTTGGTTAACCGCCCCCCTGCCCTTCTCCCCCTCCACCACTTCTCTGTTCCCTAAATAAATTGTAGCATGTGATCCTCCCAAGACAAAAGTAGGATCACAGTTCCAATGAAATTTAAAAGGAAAAGAAATAGAATGTCAGCTCACATTTCCAGAACATTTTAAGTATACACAACATGGGGCGTTCAGCTCCAGTTCATACACTGCTAATTGTATTCCCAGCTGCTGACCTAGTCCTCCTCTGGTCCATCACAGACAAATAACAATCATTGGGAACTTTGGGAACTGATCCTACTTCTCCATGTCCATGGATTTGACCTGAGGACCTGCAACACAACACTTGAGCCCCAGGACATCTGCCTCAAGTGCTGGTGACCCACCCCTGCCTTACCCTTTGAAGGATAAGGACTTCTAAGAGTTTTGAACCACATTCTACTAAAAATACCCTGTTCTAGTTATTAACAGCTTTGTGAACACAAGCTTAACTGGTTTTGTCTCTTGGGGATTTTTTATTATGTTTTAACCAGCAATTTCTTTGGATCCAGTAAATTTTCCCCAAAGGGAAATCACTAGTAAAATGCAACCTAAAAAGCCCCAGTGCTTCAATACATCAGATTTCTCTGCACAAGATAAATAACTGCTCAAACGTAAAGAACTAACCCATCTCTACCTGAGAAGCTGGTACTTCAAAAGGAGTTCAGTTTATGCCTTATCTTTACATGGGACTATACAAATACTCATTTGGATATTCATCTGTGTATAAGCAGAGTCCCCTTTTAAATCTATTTTTCAACAACATACATATACATTGACAAATGAAAAGAATCCTTGTTAATGTTTCAATAGAAGCCCATGCTATTTTAGCACCTACCCATTGTTATGACAGTATTTTCTGAGTACTGTAGAACATATATCATACCTTTAAATGAGGTAAGATATTTGTCTTCACTTAAACCTTCATGCTAGTTAGAAGGGCTGCGCCAGCTGAAACCACTGCTGCTTTCTGGAACTTGCAGAACATTGTTTGATTTAATTGCACTATCAACTTTTTTGCAGTCAGACACCAAAGAAATTATGTTGCCAGTACATCCAAGTACCTCGAAAAAGTACAAATGATGATTTAAAAGCTTTTGGGGTTTGTGGTTTGTTTGTTTGTTAGTTTTTGTTTGGTTTTGGAGGTTTTTGGGGGTTTGTTTGTTTGGTTTCTGGGAGGTTTTGTTTGTTTGTTTTTGTGGTTGTTGAAAGCAACAAAATTCACTTGCAGGATAAGTCTTCATGCTACAAAATGGACTAAATTAATGGGGGAAGATACTGGTATTACCAAAATGTGAAAGAAAAGTAGGAGTTGGTCAATACTAACTTTGTCTTGTCAAATGAGTATATATGGGGAAAATACTTAATATTTCTTTTTGGTTCATTGAACAGGACTTTTTTTCTTGTTTACAGATTAGGGAAGCACAAGTTAAATGCTGCTAATATGTCATGTAATTATATCAAATAATAGAAACACTTTTTGCCACATAGATTTACTACTACTATTATTATTGCTATATATAAAATCTATTGCAGCTCCACCTGCAGTTTTTACCACAGCTGCTGAAAGATATTTTGATCCTTTCATCTTACAAAAGCAACTAATACCTTGTAAGGCTGATTAGCAGAAATCACAATGTGCTCAGAGTAAGGAGGCAATGTTTGCTGCTCTGCCCTCTTGCTCGTTGTTGGGCTGACTGGAACAACAGAACCTGACTGACATTTTAGGAAAAAAACAAACCAACATATAACTTCTTTGAAAGAGTGACTAGACCTGGTTAACAGATTAAATACATCTTGACTGCAGTAACTCCGCTTTCAGAGTTTCTTACTTTTAACCCTATTTTGTTCTTTCCCAGAGAAAATGGGAATTATTAATTGAAGACAGAGAGAATCAGTATCAACCCTTTTTCTCCCCTCTGAGCTCATGGGTATTCCCACACTCTGCACAGGAAGGACAGTGGCATTAGGACAGATGGACAGGCTCAGCTGTGGCCTGGCAGCAGCCGTCCCTCTGCGAGCCCTATTGACCAGCCAGCAGCAGAAAATCCTCCTCAGTTAGACACTAATAAAATTGGTTGGTGTGCACTGCAGCCTCAGTGACAGCCTGTAATAAGCATTGTTAGTCCTCTGCACCAAGCATCTGAGAGCTGCTGGAACTAACTCAAAGTGAAAGCCAGCGCTCTCACCTCGGCTGCTGTTCAACCAGCCGGCTCAAAGGGAACCCAGCACTGCTAATGTCCCTGTCACCACTGTGGGAAAAGGTACAGGCCAGGAATGAGCAGCACTGGCAGCTCCTCTATTTCACCAAAGGCACAAAAAAACCCCACCTAACAAACCAAAAAAGAAACATCCCCAAAATAAGAAACCTGTTCTGAAAAAACGTTAAATGGCTCCAGCCTT
Organism: Nicator chloris; assembly: GCA_013400495.1. Classification (NCBI taxonomy): domain Eukaryota; kingdom Metazoa; phylum Chordata; class Aves; order Passeriformes; family Pycnonotidae; genus Nicator; species Nicator chloris. Next base: position 31,555 of record WAAE01002329.1, on the reverse strand, counting down.
TAGGGTTTTCACCAGGAGAGTTCCATGCACTGGGAGAAGGAAAACTGTGATAAAGGAGCTGTGGCCAACACTGAAGTTGGCTTGTCAGGACAGAGGGGCTGTAGCTTCTTGGGTTTTTGTTTGTGTTTTTTAAACCTTGGAAGAGAGGTCAGCATTTAGCTGATCAGCAGGCCATCTCAGAGTAAGCTGTGACACAGGCACTGCATGGCAAGTATTACTAGAACAGAGATTAAATACTAGAAATAAAAAAGTCAAGGTTATGTAACTAGATAAAATTACCCGTAATTTTCATATTTATAACCTTTATGAAAACTACAGAGTTGTTTTTGTTTTGTTCAGAAAACAGCAGATAAATGCTTACTGTGAGACTGTGTCCTTAGCTGGAGATTTTTACCATCTAGGTTACTATTTTTGTTCAGATATGAGCAATAGAGGACAGGAGACCAAGGACAGTAACATTAATTCATGAGCTAGCCAGAGCAGAACACATCAAAAATAGGACATAGGAGCTCACAAACTTTCTCAATTATGGATTTTCAACTAATAACAAATGAATCTGAAAGAGGCATCAGGAATTAAAATGGTAATCAGAGTCTAAAACATGACATTAGTAACTAGTGTTTCACACAGCCTTCTCATGTGAAAATGAAATTGCTGTTCTGTTTTCAGCAAATGCCATCTAGTGATGCATAGCTGCAAAGCTTTGAACCGCTTTGATTTTTATGTATATTGTCCTAGATTTTCTGATTTGCTCCTATGGACAAAAAAAAAAAAAAATCTGGCAAATGCTTTACATGGTCACAGACTCACAATTCATGTCACACACATGCAGAACACGGAGGAGGATGGGTTTAACCATATGTGAAGGACCAACATTTGTTATGGTTTATATTAAAATATTCATTGCAAACAACCATGCTAAGTACACTGTGGTAGCTAGCACTATTCTGTAATATTTCAAGTTCTTTTTTTGTTCCTCTGTCAAAAGAAATTAGAGAACAGGCTGTTCTAGTCTGCTTGACTGACTGCTGTCTACTTTATTTCATCTGACCCAATTAGTGTCTGAGTTAATTAGGAGGAGCTGCCACTGGAACATCAGAGAATGTATCAGAGACGTTTGCAATTAATGATACTAAGGTGTTAGTATGCAATTGTTTACAATACACACACCCTGTTCTTAGGGTGAAGATAGTGTCATTATAAAGCTGACAGCATCAACTGGTCCACAGCTAGAATTCATCTTATTATACAACATTTGAGAAACTTTGAAAGAACAGAACACATGCTTCTAAGAACAGCTGTGTAAATTAAAGGTAAGTGAACGGTGTTTTCCACTCCTGTTTCACCTCACCTGATGTGGACAAAGTAATGATTAATGTATTTAAACTACAGTTGTGATTTATTTAATTCAGAAGGAACTATTGCAGATTTCATGTTGTCAGGTCTCTTGGCACCTTTCACCACTCCCAAGCATCCTCCACTTTCCAAGGGTAGAAAAGAAAGGACAGTCAAAGAGTAAAGCCCTTGTTGATAGTGGTAATTGTGGGGGGGAAGCCAACAGAATAGAATTTAATTCCCGTATACCCTTTCCCATTTCACAGCTGCTTTGTTCTGTTTGTAGTTGTTCAATTGTACAAGTGACTGAAAGAGCCTAAATTTTGAGAAGTACACGTTAGGATCTGAATGTTTGGCATACTGAACACAATTGTCCAGTACTACCCCATATTTGGAAAAACTCCAACTGTACGGGTGAAGGCTAATAGAAATTAGATAAAAAATACCAGCACTTCACAGAAAACCTGGATTAGAAAGAACCTTAAATGTGGATCCCCTACACCCTATAATATCAAACATTCCTGAAAAGAAAAAGTAACTGAATTTCTAGACAGCTCATGAGCAACACCTTGCAAACAGCCACAATGTTTACTGCAGACTGTTCTTCCTTCAGTTTCTTTCTGAGGCTTCTATTTTTCATTTAACAGCTTTATTTGGGAAGTGACTGTTCAATTCTCGCACAAAGAAAAAAACACGTTTAAATTGGAAGAATGGAGGAGGTGTTTGTCTCTTTTGCCTCTAAGATGGTGAAAAATGAGAACACAATAGAAGTGTTTTAGACTTCATCACAACGATGGCAACAACTGTTACAAAGAATATGCATCTTTTAGATTTTTTAAGACAAAACTTATTAAAGTTAGAACTCAGCACTGTGCTCAGAGCCACCAATAGTTCAAACTGTGTTTTTACCCAGCAACCAGTGGGGGAAAAGCTATCATTATAGAGAACAGGCATTATGAGCTGTAGAAATCACATTGCTGAAGACAAGAGAAGCATTTAAGGTGAGGTACCACCCTTGTCTATCAAATTACACAACAGCATTGGCTCCTGGTCCAGTCTCTGTCTCTGCAGTCCCACACTGAGAGGGGGCAGCCTGTGACACACAGAGGAAGTACAGGATATGTTTCTTCTTAAGCAGTCAGGCACAGGTCCTGCTTATGAACATTTTGTTATCTACAGCAACACTGGAACAACACACTTGGCTATGTGTTGTTAAACGTATGTTTACAACTTCCATAAGATTCTCAGATTGTTTTTAAGCTGTCTGCAGAACTAACTGAAATTAGGTAGAAATCCTACCCAAAATTCATCTGCCTGACATTAGTGCACTGGCATTTCGTGAAACTGAATACTCAGTTTGGGGCTGAACAAATTTTTCATCCGCACATGGGGACAAAGCTCAACATCTTAAATTTATCTTGGGAGAGTGGAGTAGAAAGAACTGGTAAAAATAAAATGGACAGGGACACTAAGCAAGGAAGAAAGAGGATATACAAAATTCCCTTATCCATATTTTGAGGTACTTTTTCCATTCTAGGGTAGGAGGAAAAGGGAGGAGCAATTTTTAGAATGATAACATCATTACTTTTTGTAATATGTCCCTGAAATTCTTACTCCACTTTAGAATAGTTGAAGCACTGATGAAATATTTATTAAAAATAGATTTAATATGAAGGCTGTTCATCTTCTCATTAAGTGGGCATTGTCTGAGCAAGTTACAAGATTATTTCCAATAACAAATTGTATTTATATTCTGGCAGATTTCATGCCCTCCCAACTGAAAGTAGGATTTTGTGCCTGTACCAGACATGAACATTTTAGATAACTAATACATTTGCTGCCTGTATGTATTCTGTGCATTGATCCGTGGGCTTTTTATTTTGTTGCTTTTTTTCATTGCATGCATCATTCAGAACTGCTTTCAATGAAGGATTTCATATCTATAACATTAAGTGAAGATTAAGAAATATTAGTATTGATGCTAGGACAGTTACCTATTATAAACATTGATTTTTATTTCACCTCAGTGCCAACTCATCAGCTCTGCTGAGAGGAGCTGTGTTTCCTTAGTATAGATTCAGCACAGAAAAAGAAGAAAAACATTATTTGTCATTCTTTTTACAGCTGTTCTTTTCCAGTCTAGACAACTCAAGGCAAGTGTGACATTTCACAAGATCATAAACTACACTGAAGAAACATATTGTCATTCTAGTCCAATGTTTTTCAACAGCAGATGATTCTTCTTTGTAGCCTAATGCTTTTAAGAGGCACCTTAATCAATCTGCATAGATATTTTGATCACATTCATCCTAATAGAGAAACAGAGTGAATAGATATTGGAATTTAAGTTTGGCCTTCTATCTTGGAGGATGTACAAAAGACCAACTGAAAATATTCAGTGTAGAAAACACATAAGCCAGCAGAGGAAGGGAAGGAAGGAAAAATATGTTAAAATCAATGTTAAAATGTATGGATAACTTACTGTGAGAGGAAAGAAAGAAGAAATGAGGATTCAGTTAAAAAGACTACTGATAAAAACTCAGCCAACAAAGCTGAAACTATTACACTGTGGCTTTGACAGTTACTAAAAACCTGTACATAAACCAAGGGAAATTCACCAAAATTAGACCATGATGGTTTAGAATGAATCAAAAAATGTTATACCCAATAATTCTCAGGAAGTTCAGATAGCACTATACAAAGCAGTTCAATGTGAACACAGTAGAGAACATACACCCTCTTTCTCTGCTTAAATCAGGTATAATACCTATTTTCTTCATACTCCTCCTTTAATTTATTGATCATATATCTTCTTTGCACTCTTTGGCTTCTTTAATGTTTTCACACTCCAAAATTTGAATATGGTTACCCACTCACTCTATGGTTCACAGTTACACTGTAGAATTCCTGAGCATATAAAATCCTTGGGACTAATGTGTACAAGGATAAAAGGGGATTTATAAAGACTAATGGTGGAAAGGTATTCAGATAGATCTGAGCACAAGTACCCTGAGGCAGTGTTTAGCTTCAGTAATGATTAATTACTGATATGCAAATGCTAGGATGAGCTCAGCTGGTCAGACCATGGTGCTAATAACACCTGACATTGTGGGTTCAGGCTCTGTGTGGAGCATTTCCTTCACAGCTGGACTTGATGATCCTTGTGGGCACTTCCAACTCAGAATATTGTGTGAAACTTATGCTGGCATCTACCATCTACTGTGCAATGGATCTTTAGGCCAACTCAGTGAGCAGGAGGATCAAGAAAACCAGAATGACTGCAATTTTCTGCTCCTTTTACTCAGCTCACAAAACAAATATTCTTTGGCCAACACAAGAACCAAAAAGAAAGCTATTTCTGAGAATTTTGAGATGTGAGGAGTGAGTTGGCTACTCCTCTGATATTTGCAACACCTAACAACTAACTTAGCAACCACATAAATAGTGTCTATGTTATTTTGTTATTTCTACATCGCTAATTGTCAGGCATTCTTCATCAGCATCATCAGCTTGATGACAATGACATACAGAGGTTAAATCATTTGGATATCTGATTAGCTGTCAGAAACAATGATTCTATGACATTCAGGCTCCACCTAACATCACAGCAGGACCCAGAATTTGCAACCAAATACCAGTTTTGGAAATTAAAAATACTGCCGTTCTTGTAATGAAAGAACTTGAAAATCATGCAGAAGGCACCTACATTAATAAAAGTAACATGGAAATTATTTACAATTAATTCAAAACAACTTACAAAGGTCAAATTGGCATGACTGTGACATTTCAAGCAATGTAAGTTAAAGTCTTAAAATTTTCCACGCTTCTATTTTACTTTCCCAGTAACAAGGAAATTGAATGAATTCCAGGTCTTTGACATGTTTCCCCTATGGACAATTAGGTCTTGAATAGAAAATAACTTTGGTAATACATAATTCTCCATATTAAATTGTTTAACAGCTAAGAAGATCACTATGCATAAAAATAAAATCATTCTTTTTAAATTATTTCTGTTCCAACTGTAGTCAAATGTGATACTCGAGGAGATGAAGAAAGCTTAAGATACTTCTAAACTCTGTTCACTTAATCAGGCATGCAGGTAATATTTAATAGAATATAATGCAGATATTTGCCCCTTGCTAGGTTTTACACATGGTAAAAAGAAACTACCCAGAACACAGACTGATTGGATGCTAACTTTCTGGACTAAGCAAAGTTAGCCTGACTACGAACTTAAACAGAGAGAGAATTTAATTGACATTTCCTATTTCACCATGAAGGTAGGTGTGGTCATGAGAAAACAATTTTCAGTGCTAACAGCAAATATATTGGAAGAACTAAGTGAGATAGGGAAAGAAGCACAATAAAGAAGCAATATGAAGACAAAATTTTAAAACTAGTGTTAAGTTATCTTCAAGAAGCAGCAAGCATTTACACAATACAATAAAAATTATGTTAGAAAGTGGAAATAGGACAATGTTTCTGTAGAAGTCCATTCACACTATAGCACAGCTGTAATTATATTATATTATATGGATCCTAGTCAGAGAAACACACACTCTTTGCTTTATTTTTGGAGTATTTTTCACTGTCATCTTTGGCTTGTACAACATAAATCTCACACAAAATATTTAACATTCAACCAGCCAATAAGACAGATCATCACCAGGACTTAAATATTTAAAATATTGAAAAAGGTTATAGTCTCAGAAACAGAAACAGTTAAGTCATCTTCCTTTTGGTTGTTGATTTATTTAAATGCACTCAATTTAAGGATAGCAATTAAGGGTCAGCTGGTTTTTATTTTTAAATGGAACAGATGTACACCTACTTTTCAATGTACTGCACTGTAGGACATTCTCCACAGCACTCCTTGTAGTTCAAGACTCTGCTAGAACATGGAGGAACCTACTTTATCCTTCAAATTTGAAAAATTTAAATAAAATAATACTGCATATACAGTAAAAAAATAAGAAGAAAAAGAAAGTACTTTCCTATTTCACAGACATTGGGTGAACAAGCCTCCATCCTGGATGGAAGCAGATAAAAAATCAGTTTCATTGCTTGAAATGATGCATGTTACTGGATTATTGTCATTAGTGAGGATTACAGGCTTGGCAGTCTAAGCAATGTAGATTGAAATGACTGCAACAAGTATAATGCCAACACTAAGAAATAAGTAAATTATGGAATTATAGTACTTTATCAGTCTGTAAAGCTTAATAGCTTTCCCAAGCTTTCTTTTAATTTATATTTTCCATAGAACTTCACATCTTTGAAAATGTTTCTATTCTAAGAACACACAGTTACTATGATTGCAGTAAAAGTAGCAGATCAAAACCTTTAAAAGTTGCCTTTAATTTTTCCTACAGGCCTTGTCAGAAAAGTAAGCATCCTACAAGTTTAAGAGTTGAGATGAGATATTACTTCACAGAATTAATTATTTTAATATTAAATGCTGCTTTAGAAAATTAATTAATACTGCAAAAAAAATTAAAGTATTAAAATTCTGTGCACTTACACCATACAGTTATGAATGTAGATGAATTAATATTTATTCTAGAATACTGAAATTTATCTAGAAATCTGATTGGTAGACTTTCTATGGACATTCAGAGGACCATAAAAACAAAGACATCAATGGGGTGATTCAGAAGCAAGTTGCAAACAATATAATTATTCATCACGAGGTACTTCTCATAAATATGGTACAATATGGTACAATATGCACCCATATTTGAATTCTGCAGTATTTCTATTAAGTGAAATGTATCTTAAAACTACCCAAAGCACCAATTCAAACACACAGGCATCATGGTGTAAGTGCTGCAGTTTTTGCAGTGGGTTCTGACCTTCAGATAAATCAGAGGTCTGCGACTGCTTGGCTGTGATAGAAGTAAAATATTCACCCATATGATGTTCACTTGTGCAAGTGTTCAAGCAGCCACATCTCTACAGCACTGGGACATTAACACAGCTTTCCATATAATTCTGAAAGATGGCACATACATCCAGTGACGCTTGATGACATTTATTAAACTGTTCAAGCAAGTGTTCACCTCACTTTTAAGTATTCCTGGAGATCATTTTTGGTTCTTAGTTTCACTAAGGTGAGCATTAAATCTGGTTCTTGTTCCTTAGTTCATTATTTATTCCAGGAACATAAACTTTAACCTATATGTGTAAGTAGCTCTTTTTAACTTCTATAGTGTGCACTTGACTGCAGCTGGGTTTTTCTTTTCAACGTTATTACTAGCTGTCATCTTCACTTTATAAACTGCAATTAGGCCTGGTGATTAAAATGCATTAACTACATTTCTAAGAGCTGTTATATGTAACAAAGACCATGTAGACTGTGTGTGTTCTTCCTATCCCTGACTATTTTTTGGCAAACTACTCTCCTCGACCACTGAGATTAAGTATTACCTCTACATTTCTCTGCAAGATGTATATACAAGGTACAGGAGACCTGTAATAAAAGTCATCTCCCAAAAATACTTAAAGTAAAAAGTCCAACCAATCAGAACTTTTGGGTTACTTCACAAATGTAATTACAGTAGAAATTCTTTGAAAAACCTGACCATTTATCTGAAGACTGAAAACACCTGAATGTGGTACGCACATATTGTGTTAACACATTTTACGTATTCACCCTCCACCACCTTTAACACTTCAAGACAAGTTTTCTTGCTCTGCATTTTGCACCTTTACTAAAAATCCACACTTCCTGTGAGAAGCCAGGTAAGCACTGCCACCTCTGCCACTTCTGTGTCTGCAAACACAGTGGTACAAAAGTATCATCAGCTGAAAGTTGTTCCAGGTATATTCTGCACCACAGCTAATATTCAAGTAGCCAAAACAAGTCCACTCGACTTTTCCTCTACAAGGTGGGCTGCCATGCTGACCTCTCTCCTGCCCTACTCCCATAAACCTACACCTACCCAGAAAATATGTCAACAGAATACAGAGTGCTCCAAAACTGCACCAGTGATGGCACGGAGATTCACAAGCAAGCCATTAAATGAAGGTAATATGGACACAAATATGCTGAGCACTCTTCAGAATGCATTTACATGCAAGTTGAACAAACTGAAATGCTTGAGGAAGGCCTAGACTCTAGCTTAAGTATGATGCCCCTCCTCCAAAATTAAAATTAGTAATTAGAGATTTCTCCCTTACTACTGCAGATGAAGCAGGGAGCAGCCTGGCTATGAGCCCCAGAGCTTCATCACAGCCACTTCTTCCCATGTGAAGAAGGGAAAAATGCTTTTGCATTGATGGGAGACATGTACATAAATTAAAGTGTTTTTATTTTTTATTTGTGGCTCCTTTTTGCCGTCATTTTGGTTTTGATTTTTGTAACTTATAATAATAGGTAAAGAAAGGACATTTTATTCTTAGTTTACATGAAGAGTTATTAACAGCGTTGTTAAAAAGACTGTGTAAGGCTGTGGTTGTTCAATAATTAAATGGATGGAAATAGCCCGAGTCAAAGGGCAAATCCATCTACAGAATTGCTATCAAGGAGAAGAATTGCTGAAAATACAATTTGTTCTTTTATAATAAGTAAGAAAACCATATATTGATTCAAATGTTATCTCTCGTCTGGATAGAGTACCATTGTTACATTTAATTAATACAATGAAATTTCTCAGTCTATTCTATTAGTTGTTTAATACAGTTAGAATGAAGTTAAATAAGTGCTTTAAGTCCTTACAAAATTCAAAATTAAAACTGAGCAGTAGTGACATTTCTTGACATCACAAAGCATTTTTTCATTTATTTTAAATACTTCATTTTTCTGTAATATTTCCCTTCCTAACTAGCAGAGAAGCAACATACTTAATTATGATATACTTCATATACTAATAATTATACAAGGCAACAATTACTATTTCTTGATCCCATTAAAACAGACACAACTAAACTTCCAATATCACTGTACTAGTCCCCCTACTAATAAACACAAAACAGGACAAGATTTTCTAATGAGGTGCTAGCACTCTTGCTTTCTCTGCAAGAAGTGCAAACTGATAAGACTCAACAGTCGCTGCCCAAGAGAACAAAAATAATTTCTGTATATTAAGCACATGTGCATATATATTACTCACTACTACATGAAAAATTACATACTACTACCATCAAAGGCCCTTTTCTCAAATTCTACATGAAGAAATGCTATCAAAACTTCACCTACTTAAAATATTCTGGTTTACTCACTGATGAGAAGTGCAAGAAATCACTTTTTTGTTGTTATTATTAATAATTTTTTTGGTGAATATATGTGTATGTGGGTTTCAGGACAGATAGAAAGCAGAGCTCGTGGTCTAATCCAGTTTGCCACATCCCTATCACCAACCAGACCCTCTCTAAGCTGTGTGTGCCAGGCTTCACTTCAGCCCAGCTTAGTCAAGTTTATCCTTGCATGCTTTAAGTGTGCTGGTGAGACAAAACTCTGTCCACTGGAGGATTTTCCTGCAGCACAGCCAAGATGAAAGCAAGGGGAGCAGGGGAACGAAAGCTGTGACACAGCTCTTGCTTTGCTCTCCAAGGATTTCTTTTTTCCCTTGAGGTGTCTGGAAGGAAGACACCATTCCCTAAGCAGCCAGGAGTAAATCTGTCTTTGGTTCACAACAGTTTGTTTTGCTTGCAACATCAGTGGAAAAGAAAAGTAAGCCAGGGCCTTTCATAATCAATCACTACATAGAAAACTGCCCAAGATCTGTAAGTGGCCTAATACCACTCTGAAATGCCACTAGATAACATAGCAATCACGAGTGGAATGCTGATTGCTAAGGTATCAGTCACATGAAAACAAGTCCTGTCACTATTCATTCCATTTCAAAACTCCCATTTGATGAAATATTTGCACTGTTAGTATTCAGGCACTCAAGCTTTACTGTTGCAAATGCTCCTGATGGAGAGTAAGGTAAACCTCTGCTTTGTTTATTCTGTGTGTGTAAAGCTCCAACTGAATTCTATAGCTTAAAATGTAGCCCTGAAAACATAATTGGAAACACATATTACTGCTGGATAACTCAAAATTTACTTTGAGATGAAGAATTAGTACTCGCAATTTCAAAATATGAACTGAGAACTACAAATATTTGTAAATCTTCAATGTGTTAATAATTATTCACTGAAATTTCAGTACTTGTGGATGATGACTGAGTTGAAAAATTTTGTAGTCTGTTCATAAACAAAGGTCTCCAAAAGCTAAGTAGAGAGTTTTAAGCAGATATATACAATTTAACAGTGCCAAAAATAGTAACCTTTTAACTAATTACTTACTAAATAGCTACTTTTCCTAAACATAAAGCAATGCCATTACTTCAGCCTATGTAAACTTCATTTTTAAGTGGATACAGACTTTACTGTGTCCTTATTTTGTCTAACTTTGTTTTCAGCATATCTGAAACCATCTCAGTGAACCTAAATGAAGAAATTTAGTTCATAACTGTACAGAAAGACAACAGAATTTGGCTACCCATGTAAAAACCTGTCATAAAATACCTTCAAAAATTAAGAACTATTATGTGATTAATTTGCTACGCTGATTTACAACAGCAAATATGTAGATACAATCCATCAGTATCCCTTTCATAATGCATCATCAATAAACAAAATCACATAAGGGAAAAAAAAAAGGAATTATGGAGTTACTCAGCCATCTGTGCTGTTAGGACTGCAGGCTTTCAGCAATATTTTAAACAGGCTAGCTAATACACATTCCCATATATAATGAAAAGTGGTGCTTGAGGGGTTTCTTTAACTAAAGTATGTTATTTTATTAAAGAAGTTTTTGCATGAGAAGCAACTATTCTACTAAATTACATATACAAAATTAAACCATTTTACCAAAGTAATCTAAGTTTACGTACAAGATAAACACTGAAAGGAAAATGCTTAGGATAAAACCTTGCTTGGAGCACCTCTGGAAAATTCTAATTTATTGAGCAGGTTTGTATTTCCCATCAGCATCTCAGAGTGATATATTTCAGCCCAAGAATTTACAGCTAATTAAATTTCTGTGTCTATTCAGTCCCTTTTCATAACTGAGATTATTATTAGCATAAAAAGGTAAGAATTGAGGTTAAACTTTCTTCATATAATTTCAATAAATACTTATGAGTCAGTTTATTTGATAGAATGTCAGGGTTTAGATAACTTTTCAAATAGAAATCTGCAGTTAAAATTGAATTAATAATTTAGAGTATTAAAAATAGAAATAAATAAAAATAGAAAAGTTTTTAATGTCACTGGCATCTCTTTGAAAATCATACTTTTTTGGACATATTTCTAGGAAGATTTAAATTCCTAAGAAGTTTCTTCTCACTGAATGATTGTAATGCAGACAACTTGTTAGAAAAAGTCTCTAGATGACACATATTTCTAGTGTTCTAAAATTACAGTAAAGACAGTTTATTGTATGGACTTTAGGGGTTCCTTAGAAAATACATAGGGAGAGCTGTTCTGAGAGCTCTCAGCTGGTCTCAAGCTCCAGATGCCTGTAGGAATCCAGACACGGGGGAAAGAAGGCTCAACAGCAAAAAAGGCCCAGATCTATTATGGCCTCATTTGGTGCTACTTGTACCATACAAATAAATATGTGTAAGACACTCAGATCTGATGCTCTCTGTTCACTTCAAATCAATCGTGCTCTGTACAGGAGGAAACTGGAGGGGCCAGAGGGGAAGCTGGAGCTCAGCCAGGACACAAGTCCTCCAGACCAGCGGCACAGGCACCTCACCCCCGACACAGAATACGACCCCGAGTCAGCTACTCCTCAGAGCAAAGCCAGTTTTTAAAGAACTGCTCCCTAATAAGATGTGTTTGGCTCAGGATGAACACAAGCCCAAGCACACCGTCCATATTTCTGCAAGGACCTTTTTGTATGTTCTCATAAATTCCTTCTTTAAGTCTTTTCCAGGGCAAACCCATGATTTTTCAAAAGCCATGGCTTGGGACTAAGCAAGATTAGGGGGAGCTATGTTTCCACACACAATTTAACATCATTTCATAAATCTGTAATTTGCAATATCACAATTGCCCACCTTGTATTATCCCCCAATAGAGAAACACAAAGGGAACCCCTGAAAATGAAGAGCAACCAGGCAGGAAGATTTCACAGATGCCCTCTGTTGCTCATTATAATAAAACTTAGAATGCTCAGATCTCATGGGTCAAGGAATGGAAAATATTTAAAAGGAGAGGGAAAAAGGCATTGAAAACCAGATTGCTTTTGCTGTCTGTAACCCTTCTTTCCAGCAATTCATGACTATACATGCTAAAATTATGCATGTTTAGCATGTGTATTACCATAGCATCCTCTCTCTGGTTCTTAGCTTTCTTTTGCATGGCTCTATCAGAGTATGCTAAATAATTATGGTGTCTTTTTTACACCATTCCCAAAGTGCTTCCTTTTCCAGGCCTAATTAGTTCTGATATTCAATGTAATTAGTTGAATTTAGAAATTTTCTATGAAAAAGGTTGTTCTACAGTTTCTCATCAGCTGGTATCACAGAAAAAAATTCCACTGATGGTTAAATATCAACAATATATTTAATTTTCTCCAATGCTATTTCTAAAAAAATTAAAATAACATAAAATTAATACAATTGTTGGAATATAATTCAATCTACTTTATTTCTATTGGAAAGGGGAAGGACATCCCAAAAGCTAGGTTAAGGGCCTGTAAAATCCAACTTTTCCAAGAGAGTAAAACATCAGATAAGAGGTCATAATAGAAGCATTCATTTGTGTAAAGTAATGTATTCCTATATAAGTAAATAAATAAAAAAGTTGCACATGTCAGATTTCAAAGACAACACCAAATTACTTACAATGGAAAAAAAAAAAAGTTGATTGGTTTGTCTTTTTTTTTCAAATTACTGAAAAAACCAAAAAGAGGTCTAGAGTTTTTGGCTTGCTTGTTTTTTTTTTTTTATTGTTAGGGCAATTTAATTTTTTAGCATGTTAATCAAGTTTCCAGTGCCTTTACACAACTGCTAATTTTACACTGAAATATGAGCTCTGAAGTTGAGAAAGTTAATTGGTTTCACTGATGAAAATAAGCCACTACCTCTGTGACCAGCCTGACCTGGAGTTCTCCCTTGTAATAAAAGAGAACTTGTAGCAATAGAAACTAGCTTTGTTATCCACTCAGTCTCCAACCAAAACATGATATCCTAATGGCCAATTACAGCTCCACACCTGCTGCTGGGAGGAGTACCTTGGTAATACTTAATCTGAAGAATAGCTACTTCAATGTTTTCTGAAAAATAAGAAATAGGTGAGCAGCCACTTCCCCAAGCTGGATAACGCACAGGAAGCCTTTTCCAGGACTGGCCACAGAAGTCAGGGAAAGAGGAATGATGGTTTTGCCATCCATGGAAAGATGCCTGAAACACAACTTTTTGTGCTTTCTACACAAAACCAGAAGTAGCAGTTCAAGCACCTCTTCCCTCTGCTTATCCAGAATATGCCCAGCCTAAAGACTCTCAAAATTCTTATTCTCTGCATGCTAATAGACATGTTTAGAAAGAAATGAAGACAAAAGCCAACATAAACAGAGTACTTCTGTAGGCTATTGATTTAATGAGCTTTTACTTCCAGAAAATTTTGCTCAGGATAAAGCAACACTAACTACAAAACCAGAGTGAACAAAGTTGGTTCCTGGAAAACAACAGACTGAAGAACAGGAAAGGATGCACAGCGAAGTCACACAACACTGGAAAGCAGAGGATGTCATCAGCATGATGCCTTACTAACACCTAGGTGTATAAGCTGTATAAATAATAAAGTAGGTTCACCACATACAAGTATTTTTTGTCAAAAAGTGCATGAAATGTAAAGAAAGATAAGGCTGAAAGTGCTTGGAATATTTCAGATAGAGCAGCTGTTTGTAACTCATGTTTAAACATCTATCAGCAAGCTTGACAACAGAAGATACAAATACCATCTACCCGTCCCATTGCATGAGATGTAACAGATGCTTCCAGTTCAAATATCTTTCTGCACTCAGCCTCTTCCAGATCCTGCATGACAATGCACTTCTCATGCTGGAAATAACAATGGGGTGATAAAGAGTGATGCAAAAGACTAAAAAGACCAGAAGGATGAATATAATAATTTGCACCCAAAGGCAGCCTAAAGGATGGCTCACAAAAATCCTCCCAAATGGTGTGAAACTAAGAGTAACTGTAATAGAATATTATTATATGATAAAAACTGAAAAAAAAGAGGTCATAACATCTCAATTCTTTCTGCCACAATAGAGTAAAAATTAAGGCATTTAATTTCTGTATTTCAGCTGCTGTATCCAACCCAAAGCCAATGGTTTTAGTCTTGATTTATTAGTCATTATGAAGGAGATTAATTCTCCTTTGTAAAGTCATAAAGGCATCCAACTTATGACTGATTTGAACAGGGTTGATTATATAAGACCTATTTAGAAGTCAGTGACACTGTCATGAGGTTTCTATTCTACCCTTTTATCAAACACAGTCCAGTCAGGCTAAAATTTCTGTAATTCTGTTTTTACGTCTACTATTAAAAATTATAGTTAAAACTAGCTTTGAGAATTAGGCTAGAGAAAAGATTTTCTCCTATCAGAAATATTAATTGTATAGCTATTTTCCTGGGAGGTATCTCAATATGTCCTTGGAGTTGCAAGCAAATTCAGTATTCCTGGTTTGGAACATATCCATTCTAGTCCCTGTGAGACGAGTGAGAGAAAGAAAAGGTCTGTAATGGGAGAAGTTGCAGTCATTAGAAGAAGCTGGCAATTGTATTTCAGTACTATGCACGTGGCAATGCACCAGGGAGAGCTCAGAAAATAACTTTTCCCTTTTTCTTAACTTTTACTGACTTCTATTGTAGTGAGCACAAAAAGTGAAGCCCCTGTCCTTGTGCTGCGTCCCTCACCCAGCACTTCCTCCAGTAAGGGTGCAATAAGAAGTAAGAATGGTGCTGGAAGGTGAGCTAAAAATAAAAATACCATGAAAACCAAGAGAAAAACTGAAGAACAAATGGCTCATCGCAAAGCCTAGGCCACCCTTACCCACCAAAAAAAAAAAACCAAAAAAAACCACAAACAAACAAACAAAAACCACAAAACAAACCAACAAAACACCAAAAAATCCCCAAAAAAACAACCTTTCCCACAAAACCACACAAGTTTTCATGAAAATTAACTGAACTTATATTTGATGAAAATCCATGGAGGAGAAACAAGATGTCCTAGAGCAAGATCCTGAAGAGCAGAAGCCAGACTGGTGAGCTGTTGGACATGAAGGCAGACCACCAGAGGGGCTTGAGGGTGGAATGGGGAAGCAAAGCAAAATCAGAGAGAGAAGCAAGGTCAGGCACAGATCATCTCCTTATACCTCAAACTTTCTGCATTGTCAAATGTCTGCAAAAAAGTCATCCTCAGGGGTATCTTGAGCCCATTAGTCTACTGAGAGAATGCCAAATTTCTATGAATTTACCCCCACTGGCAAAGATTACATGCACTAATGATAACACACAAAGACACATACCCGCACCACATCTACCACAAAATTATGCCCTAAAAACTTTCCAAGACACAGCAGTAATTGGTCTGAAAAACTGATTACAGCTGCCTTTCAGATGGATCTCAAATTTAACATGTAATTCTAACTTTGGTAGTTCTGTGCTGTGGCTTCTTATTTGTCAAATGGAGATGTTAATGCCTTGTAGGCAGCATGAAAAACAGGCTGCCCAACGTTTGTGAAACACTGAGATTACACAGGAAGAAGGACCAGGATGTCACTGTGCACTTAAAAGCCACACAGAAAGGCACAACAGCAACGGGAAAAATGAACAGTTGCATGAGTATCATCAAATGTAGCATTTCCTAGTTGTTGACACCACAAGTTTGAGATAATTACATGCTCATTTCTACAAGAAATACCAGATGTCTCACAATACAGAATAGACTTCACATTTGGAGTATCTTCCTAATTTAACCTCAACTATTCAAGTATACATTTTCTTGAATTTTCACACTGAGGAGAGACTTTACAGAAGATAAAGTTGCCATAGAGATGCATACACTCCTTTCCAGTCATCTCAAATATAGTTAGACACGATTAATTATTCAGTTCACCACAGAACATTTATACTTTTCTATTAAATATTCCAGGGTGAGAGATACTTTTCAAGTCGGTTAAAAAAGAACTTCAAATAGTAGTAAATGGTCAATGGAAAAAGAAAAATAAAAGTTAAAATCATGAACAGAAATAATTCTGTTCAAAAATTAGGTTAAATATCAAGCAGTTAAGGTTCCTTTCCAGGCAGTTCACTCTCACAGATGCAGAAAGTTTTGGAAGAAAAGGAGCTCTTTATCATTTACTTTGTATGTCTACAAGGAACAAAACCCCATAGTGGTTCACACGTATGCTTATTGAAAGGTTATACTAATTTCTCTTTAAGGTATAATATAGAAGTAAAGACTAATATTGTAACACTTCTTAATGGGAGTGAAAGCAACAAAATACTGATGAAGAGAATCTCGAGCTGTCATGCAGAATACAATCCTCTTGACTGGCAGCTGTGGCTTGGCAATACTGAGACCTTGTGCTATTTGATTAAAACAACATCAAGATGGAAAGATCTCTTCAAATTAGAGGTCAGAAACATCAGTCTGTTTTTTATGCAGTTGTCAGAAGTGATACAGGGTAATTAAGTCTGGAATAATGTCAGACAGGTGGGACTTTTCTTTTGAAGCAATTCATTAGGGAGGGCTTGTCACTTGTGACATTCCCACATAAATCCTGGTGCTTGGTCTCTTCTCCAAATGAGTTCAAATTGTTCTGTTGAATATGAAAATACCTCAAAAGTGACTGTGTAGTCTCTATCTTATAAAGCAGCTTAAAATTTCATTTGGCAAACATTTAACAACAACAACAAAAAAAAAATCACCCCCCCCCAAAAAAAACACCTTAAAAAAAAAAAGTCATACCACAGTTTCCAAACCTTATGTGCAAGCAACAATTTGCAAAGTGAGAAGAAGTACAGGAGATGGATAAGCTGCATTCAGCAAGGAAATCAGAGTAAGCATTGCCAGGACAAACAGCAGATTTGGGCAGTGAACAACTGCCATTTGAACACCTCAATTTTATCAACTCACCTTGCTTGTCTCTTCTCACTATGGCTATAGTAACACACCAAAAACGTTCAACAGTGAAATTATGACCTTATTCCATAATATGTGGCATAAATGTCTAATTTGATTGCTCTATCAGTGACTTCAAATACGACCTCTAAAAAATTTGAGGATTATCTATAAAACCAACAATGCAATTTAAACAAGTATCATGCACTGGAAGGCTCAGACGTGAAAAGCCATCAGCAAGCTGGAAAGAGAACGGATAGTGTCAAAGTAACCACAGCTTTCACCTTTAACTGGGTATCTTCAAAGAAAAATAGTTTTTATTTTTCAAAACCAGGTTAATTTGTTTTAAACTGATAGGGAAGAACAAAGGCTAAAATCCATCCCCAAACCCCAAGAATACGTATTTCTCTTAAGGTATGTTTAAAACAAATTGCAGAAACGTTGCTTATAGTCAATAGAGTCTTTTAAGGCTACAGGAGTCCACTTGAGGAAATTCATTAAAAGCATAAGCAGTGCTAAGGTGTCCCAAATAATTGATTGTCTATAGTACCTATACTGACCTGCCTTGCAATTAGGCATATTGAAGGTCCCATAGAATTATGGACTTGTTAGCTGGAAAGGCCAAATTTTAAAAGCTTTTACATGATGAATAAGCATTTTTAAACACTCAGTTTTATTTCACAGGGTCAGGTATGGACCAAGACACTCTACTAGACTTCCCAGCAGTATGCTTCCACAAAAATTTACTCATGCTGCTGGAAATATGTGTGGGAAATAAGATCATGATATTAACTCCATTTGGAGTTTTCAATAATATCCATTATAGCTTGGAAATATAATTTCCTTTGATTTTCAATATTCATATTAATTTTGGGAGAGAAAGTATTTGATTTATAAGCAAAAGTTTTGATGCCCTGAAGGTGTGTCAGTTACTTAGTGTTGATTTATCTGAGGACTTTCATGGAAAAACAATGTCAAAGATTTAGAAGCCCTTATTTAGTAGATATTCTGGTTTTATTCATTTAAAAAATGAAAATCACTGGCCATGATTTTCCACACGTTTTCCCTACAAATAAATCTGACAGTAAATTACTACCCATGTTATTTGGGAGTCAAAGCTTTTAACTGCTGTGTGTAAATGTATTTTTGCTAAGAGAAGTCACTTCTGGTGTGTAGTAGCCTTCTCTTCTCAAACTGGCATTCACACAAGCCATTATTCCTTCTAGGAGAAACTTCTTTCTGCATGTAACAACATCTTTTGGATTTAAAAACACCATTTAAATGTTTACCTTTAAGAATGCCAATCATATTCTAGTGACATGGGGGTGGATTTAATGCTAAATAGCACTTTAAACTGCAAAAATACTGACAAGAAGCACTGCAAAAAAAGCAGCTTAATTAATTTTGTAACCAAAAAAGGAATTATTGATCGAGGTGAGAAGTTCACAGATACTTTTACTTTGGCTTCTGGTGCAAAAAGAACTGCAATTCTAGGATTTAGTCCTGTCTTGATTCCCAGGATTGTTACACATACCATACGTTTAATATTCATGTAAACAGTGAACATTTCTTTTTTCCACCATCAGGGTTTCAGCAATAAAAATGCTGATTTTGACCAGAAGCAAAGCACCATTATTAATCTGCTCATGGAAAGACAGGTCAAAACACATCCTCGCCTGTACCAGGGGACTAAGGCAACTGTGCCAACACTTCATGATACAGCCACCCTTCAGAAAAAAAGTTTCATACACAGTATTTACACAGCATGTAAATTATTTAAGAAATAGTTACTTATCTTGCATTACACTAACTGTTGGTTTTCATGACAAATGAAAGACTGCAAGGAGCAAAGGTGACATTTTTGCTTAGCTCTTAAGCCACTATGGTAGGGTGCCTGCTGAGAAAGATTCATTAAAGCCAGCTATATAAAGTCAAGCCTATTTTCAAGCATAAGCAGCAGTGTCTGAACCTTTGCATTTGTTTTCTTTGGAATTAGAACTTGGATTTTACTATCTTCTTGGAGTCTACAAACTGCTCCTCCTAACAAGCAAATTATTTTCAAAGGATAAGGTCACTGTGGATGTTGCCATTTCTTTTGCTGCATTCAAACATCTGGGATTATTTCCATTATATGCCTGCATGTTTATATTCTTTTGGGTTTAATTTACTCTACAGCTTTTTTTTCCAAAAGGTTAACCTGACAGAGGTCTAACCCAGAATGCTTCTGATACAACGTGATAGAAGTATTTTAATAATGTTACAGAATCACAAAACTATTCAGCTTGGAAAAGTCCTTTAAGATCATTGAGCCCACCCACTAACCTAACACTGACAGGTCCACCACTAAACCATGCACCTAAGCACCACATCTGCACATTTTTTTTATACTACCTTGTCTGCAATTAACAGATGGTTAAAATAGTAGGGCATAGCACCAATGCAGTGCTCAGAATGGTCATTTGCCTTATGCTCAAGTGTAATACCCTTGTCTTTACAAGTATTTCCACTAAAAACAGGGAAGAGAAAGGGCAAAGACAAGCAAGTGAAAGAAAACCCAAATAATTTCAAGCTGGACAATTCTATGATGTTTTAAGTCCAAGTCGGTTGAGACATTGCAGACTTCCAAATACAGATGTGTCAGCACAAACGTGAATGATGGCTCTGATAGCCCTTGCACAGCGAAATACATCACGGGCAGCTGCACACACAGCAATTTCATGGGAGACAGCGACAGCTTCTTCCAAGATGGATTAGTCCTACAACATCTTGATTTCCTCACTACACGGTCTGCAAGTCAGGCCAGTCTCCCAGCAAATCTGGTACAGGTGTCAAAGCCTTGAGGCAGCACATGGCAGGTTTTTGCTCTCCACATCAGTCTGCCTGTGGCTGCTCCCACACACCTCAAGAGGAGCCCCAACATCACTCAACAGGTTTGCATCAGCTTGAGAGTAAGAACTTTTTGTCAAATCTTTGTAATCAACTTTTTGCACCATGGCCTTCTACTCTACCCCCATGGGATATGCAGGATACGCAGGAGAAGGATGTCTCTCACTGGTATGCAAAACAAAATGTAAGTTGTTTTTGCACTTACATCCAATGTAAGTGATACAATAGGAGTCAGACCCACTGCCGAAGCTTTCACCTGAAGCTAAGCAACCACCTATCTCAAGACTTGGGTAATATGGGAGTCTTGCCTCCCTGAAATCCCAAATAGAGGCATTTACCAGCTTTTTAAACATATTTGCATTCTCTTGATAACTTTCTTCAAGCCCTACAATACTACAGCTTTTCAGACACCACAGCACTCTGTTAAGGCCAAGCCAACAGTTTTCAGCTCTGAAGCAACTATTAGCTACTGCCTCTAGATTTCAAGACATTTTGATTTCTAATTTTTTGTTCTGATACAAAACAATTCCTTTTTCTAGATGTCTGCAATACATAAATCTATACAATTCCTGAATGTGCAGTAGACTTTTGGGAGCTCCTATACCGTACCTTGTACTTTAACGCATCTTGTACAACCATTCCTACAGATGACAGAATTGGTACAATCCACTGCTCCTTTTCCAAACTACTGCAGAACTTCAATAATAAATGAGCCTAAGCTATCTACTTGTCCTTGTTCTCATTCTAAGCATGGCTGTCTCACTCTTCTCAGTGAGCTTTTCCTACCTGCAGCTCACAGAATGCATTTCTAGATCCGAATGTTTTAACAGAAGTGCTGTAGTGAGCACACCTGTAACGTGTCCCCAGCTCTTAACTCTAGATAAAATATGCTTTGTGTTACAGTGCATCAAAATGATCAGCTGCAATTAACACCTTGGCAGGTTGCACACACCGGGTTGGATATAGTTTTGTGTGTTGAGCCTGAATTCTTGTAGCAAAGCAGGAATGAGCAGCAGAACGTAAAGATGTACGTTTGGTTAAAAGAATGTAGACACAAAAGCATTACCTGTCCCACCTGAAGGCAGAAGCATCACCTGTATTAAAGACAGGAAAGGAATGTTTCCATCTTGAACCTCAATGTGATCCCAAACCCAGATCTCTGTAAGTCCTATGAATGCATTGCAAAGGATGAAGCAGAATACAGGTTATCCAATCTGTCACAGAGATCTGCAGTGTAGCTCCTTACATGGCTAGGAATCATTGCTGGAATCACAGCACAGTTTAAGCTGAAGAGACCCTTAAAGATCATCTAATCCAATCCCCAGGCAATAAGGAAAGACATCTCCAACTAGATCAGTTCATTTAGAGCCCCATCCAACCTGACCTTGAGTGTTTCTACAGATGGGGCATCCACCACCAAGTAGTTTGTTATCAAGTAACCCACAAAAAAATAAAAATTCCATTTTAGACAGGCATGATTTTGGCTACTCAAAACCATGTCATTAATGAAATCAAGCACAGACAATGGAAATCGTATCATTTTAAAATCCCATCGTGAACAGCTTGCCAGTTACATACAAAATGCATCTACTTATGTTTCAAGAAAAAAACAAACTACTTGACTTAAAAAAAAACAGCTTAGCTTCCCTACCTGCCCCCACACAAAACTGTGCCTCAGGCTAATAGTTACTGTCAGCAAACAAAAGGATCTATGATTAAGCAGCTAATTTTCTTTCTTTAAAGATTCCGGAAATACCCTGATGTTCTCATAGTAAACAGCTGCCATTCACAACTCCTTGCTAAAAATAAAAACAAAATACCCAATTTGGACAGATAATGGAATTTAAAGCAAAAAGAAAAGTAGGTTCAGCTTGTGGCTAAAATTACTTCCCCGTCCCAAAACACGCTATAACGCAATCGATGGAGTTTTGGCACATGCTAAATACATTTTTAGATAATGTAAGCAAAATACACCACAGTAAATCAGATGAATAAGCAGCATTCTGTGTGGCTGGCACAGAAGCAGTCGATGCATTTAGGGCAAGGACTAGGAAGCTGTCGCGCCAACAGCAGCCCACAAAGCCTCCTTTGGAGCTGCAGTGGAGCTCTCTCAGTTCTTCCCCTGCATCCTTGTCAGCTTGAAATAGCCAACACAAAGGACAGAAATTTCCTGTTGTCATGCACTTGTTAAACAAAAGGAAAATAAAACTCTCCTTAATCTTGTTTCAGGAAAATTATTGGGTCAATTTCAATATACAGCTTTGTATGAAGTAATTTAAATCATACTCTTCAGTGGTGTACAGTGGAAAGTGCAGGGATATTTTAAGTAAAAATGGTCTTGACAGCTCCTTATAAACCCTTCTTTTCCTCCACCACAACAACAAATTGCTGCCCAGAGCTAATGCCATCCAAAGCAAGCACATGTTCAAATTTGCTTTAAAATATTCATGTATCAAATTAAATTTTGAATTTCACATGGCTTTGCCTCACTCCTGTCAGTTCTAATTACTGATTTATTTTTGGTACCAACAGCTTATATTTATACAGCCTTCTCAATCATAAATTCATCAAAGTAATCTGATAAAGGGATCTCGCCCACCACTACAACGCAGACCCCATTGGGACTGAACTTTATTCTGGGCCAATAATGTTATAATTTTACAAAGATATGAGAAACTTGGGTAAAATCCTATGGAGAAAATTTAAACAGACAGTCCAGTTACCACAGCAGGATTTTTTGCCAGGCAATTGAGGTTAACACCCCTAACTCCTGCCAAAAAGCCACAGAACATTTGAAGGCAGGAAGTAATCTTGGTTATACTTCAGCAATTTCTTCTTCTAAATGATGTAATAAAATTTAACATAGGATATTCAGTATGCTCCTAACATTTTGAAGTATAAACTGCTGACTTTATAGAGTACTAATATTTGCATGTACACACGTGTTCAGTGACTTTACATCTGCCTCCATATTAAAAGTAAATCCTTAAAAGTTCATTTGATCTGTTCAGAGTCATCAAGGATAAAAGAGCACAAGATAATTTGAATAATATAAATACTAGAATTTGGTTGCAATGCCTTATGTAAATGACTGAGAAGCCACTAAAACAATGACTTTTATTCCCAACTACTGCTTCATCAGAAATACAAAGAGATAAAGCTGAGGAACTGTAGATGGATTAAGTTTACAGTCCAACTGCTAACCTGCATCAATTCATATGAAATGTAGGTAAAAATTATTGAGGAAAGTGACATCCTTATAATTTAAGACAGAAAATCAGGATGGAAAGGGGAAGAGACTACTGGAATATAACACACATCCTTATGCTTTTTACAATCAAGATGGATTTTAGCATGATGTTTCTATGCTACCCTATTTGATCCTCCATATTTTTTCACCCTCAGACTCCTAAGTCAGGCAGAAATTCCACTTTACATATACTCTTACTTTCAGAGAAAGACATGGCAATAGTGAAGAGATCAGAAACTGCATCAGTCCATATCTATGTATTTAGCAGCACCTTCATAAATTTGGTCAAACAAAAAAAAATCCAAAGCTGACACACACAGACCCCACAACAACAAACCACTGATCTGAACTCAGCAAAGCTGGCACATCCATACAATATTTTTGATGATAAACGGCACAAGTATGATAATGCACATGAAATTTTAGGAGCTATAGAAGCAAACAAACTTAGCACATAAATTATATTTTAAAGGGAATCAAAGCTGCTACTTAAGGTAACTTAGGAAAGCTGAAGTGGCTGTGCAGTGCTGGAAAACTAGGAGATAAGTTTTCTTCCCACAAAACAGCTCAGAATGAGTATCTTGGAAGCAACAGATGTCAAATCTAGCTCTAGGTGTAAACCAAATAAATACAAAATATATAGGCCTGGTCACACTGCCTGACTCCTTTACAGGTAACTACAAGACTTAAAACAATATAAAATGAAGTATTTATTCATCAGTAGCTTATTCTTTCAGTACATGCTGCTGAATAATGTCAACCATTCTTCTAAAAGAGCCAATAAACACAGCTAATTGATCTTTGTTTAAACTTCATTTTCTGGTGTATAAGTGATTTTCCCAACCAGAGGTAATGTACAGCCACCTCGTCCCTCTGACTGCCTATTGGCTTTCCTGATAAAGAAATAAAGCAGATAATATGAAAAAAAGCTCCAGCCTCCTCCACTTCAATATGTATAAAGTGTGCTCGTGCCTCACACCATTTCCTCCCACGTTTCCTTTCTTCCCTTGCAACCTCAGGGTCAGAGGAAACAAACACCTTCTTGTTTCAGGGAACTGACAGAATGCATCTCTCTTCCCCACACTGGCGCTGCCAAACCATGCCACCACCTGAACATGCAGAACAGACATTACACAGCAATCACAGAATCACGGAATGTTCTGCAGTGGAAGGGACCCAAAAAGATCACTCTGAGTGCAACTGAGTTCAACTCCTGGCCCTGAACAACACAAGCCCAAGAGTCACCCCACGTGCCTGAGAGCACTGTCCAAACACTTCTTGAACTCTGTCAGGTTTCGTGCTGTGACCGCTGCCCTGGGGCGCCTGTGCCAGTGCCCAGCCACCCTTTAGATGAAGACTCTTTTCTCCTAATATCCAACCTAAACCTCCCCTGACACAACTTCAGGCCATTCCCTCGGTCCTGTCACTGTCACCACAGAGCAGAGATCAGTGCCTGCCCCTCCTCTCCCCTCACAGGAAGCTGGAACTGCAGTGAGGTCTCCCCTCAGTCTCCTCCAGGCTGAACAGACCAAGGCACCTCAGCCCCACCCTGCAAAGCTAATAAAACATAGGCACCTACTCCAGGTACCCCTGACAGTGACTGATATTTATTGTAACACAGTCTCATCCTGATTTGCTATTTTAAAGCAGCAGCTCTCTTCTGCTAATTGAAATTCAAACCATTGATAGATATGTGCTATAAAGGTCACATTGAAGCGGGATTTAGTATTAAGACATGAAAAAGCTAAGCTGTGTCAAAAGTGAACAGCAATTCCTATGTCTGTGTTTTCACTGAAGGATCCTGCTTTTCTGGAAAGGAAAGGCTGTGCTTTGCTGATCTCCTTTGCCCAATACACTTTTCCTTCCTCAGCAGTCACCAGCTCCCAGTTGCATCCCACCTCATGTCTAAACAGCTGTCACTCCTCCAGTCACACGGACTGCAGCTGAGGGATTTGCAGGAGAAATCCTCATTTTCTACCTGGAGACAACACCACAGCTGTGCCTGCTGCTACCAAAAAGTGACAAGGAAAGCACAGCCTGACTCCTGCAGCCCAAATCGTTGGTGAATACTGACAAATCCTTTCTGAGCAGATGCAGACTTTCAATAACA
Source organism: Nicator chloris (assembly GCA_013400495.1). Taxonomy (NCBI): domain Eukaryota; kingdom Metazoa; phylum Chordata; class Aves; order Passeriformes; family Pycnonotidae; genus Nicator; species Nicator chloris. Next base: position 5,836 of record WAAE01002329.1, on the reverse strand, counting down.
AACCTATTCTCCAGAGCACTTCTTTTTCTCAGGGAGTGCTGGAACTTGACTGGGAAGACTTTTTGTCACCAAGGGAAAGGGAGGGCATAAAAATGTAAGTAAATCTTTCTTCATCACAATATTCAGTAAAATGGCTCAGATGTTTTAGATGTAGAACTTTCGACACTTGAAAATAAGCAAGCAGAAGTAATCAGCCTGAAGTAGTCAGTCTAGAAACTGTTGCCTTGACTGGCACTGTTTTGCAATCAACATAAAAATTGGAAATCCATACAATCAACCAAGGTAAAAGTGTACTTATCAATATAAGAAAAGGAATTAGAATCTGACACAAATGTGGTAATATTGTCCAACCAACAGCACAAGGAGCAGTATTAAAGTTAATATACGACACTGAAGTCACATTAAAGAGGGGTGAAACACAGATGAGAAGGTGGGTTGCCACCTTACATCCAGAACATTAACAGCTCTTCTCAAAAGAATCAACATTCAACTGTTGGTATAATTATGTAATGCACTCATTAAGTGGACTGAGAGCTTTAAGCCCGATGTGACCATTTGATCACTTAATACAACCTGCACACAGGTCGCTAGGTTTCAACAGCTCATCCACCAAATGAGCCAATTAATTCACGCTTGGCTAAAATATAACATTCAGAAAAGAGTTGTTACTAAATAATAGTTAATAAAAGCAAAAAATTTAAAACAACTCTTCATCATTTTTTCCAGTGGTTAATTATCTTTTTTGTTGCACAATAAAATAAAAACATTTTATGTATCTAATGTTTAATTCCTTTCCTTCCTTTTATGCTTAACTTTTTTAAAGGGAAAAATCCAATTACTGTTTAGAATCTCCCTTGTGTTGTATGAACTATCTAGAGCCTCTCCTACACTGAAAGGAAAGTAACCAGGGACCTCGTCTGAAGTTTCTTCAGTTCATTATTTGCTCTCTTGCCTTCTCTAACATCCCTTAGAAACCTGACAGGCAGCGTGTGCTCTGTGCCAGCCTCACCGACGACCAGGACGAGATGTATTGGCAGAGCAGAAGATGGGTGATTTCCCCTCATCCCTGTTACTCACAGCAGCAGCCATCTCCCAGCCTCTTCTGACAATTTCCCCGTCTGCACACACGGGGATTGCGCTTTCAACCCACAGGACTGCACTGACAGCTTGTGTTTAATTGCTGATTCACTGTGATCCCTGTCTGGAGCCAATTAGAAACCTAAGCCCACAGTTTTGATGTTTGCATGTCAGAACACAACAATTTACTCACTTACAGAAATGCTCTAGGGCTAGATGGTTTTGACAGCATTTTTATTACAAGAAGGTAATTCTGTGCTTGAGGACAGGGCCATCAAGACTGTCCTCTGAATTTTTCTGGGCAGGCACCTGAACCTCAGCCAGCCTTGTCTCTCAGGAGATTCTTCAGCTTTGGGCAAGAGAGGCAGGCTGTCTGTCTCTCACTCTGACTGAGAAAATATTTGGTTTTTTTTGCTAGGAGATAATGTTCCCAATTGGCCAGACAAGGTTGAGGCATGAGACCATGGTTCAGCTGAGGCAAAGCTGGGAAGTGAAGCTGGGTGGGCTACCAGGAAGTTTACACAAAGTAGAGCTCCCCTTCAGTTACCAAATAAAGTTCCAGAAATCCTTAGCTCTGTTGTTATGAGAAATGAACAAAATAACAATCATAGTAACTTTTTGTGAGATAAAGGAATTACATTCTGACCATTGCTATATCCAAATTCTTACGCATTCTCTTTTAGGAGATTTCCCTAGTCTGAATTTCTTAGTTCATGTTGTTTCATAAAACATATATCCAACAGTCTCTACTATAAAGAAAAGAATTCCTATTCATACTAATTAGTGCATCCTAATGTTATTCAAATGCCTTAAAAAACTCCATGTATTCAGAAGCATTACCACTTAAGAAAAATACCAACATTCCATATGGAATGTTTTTAAGACAATGAATCATTATAAAGTGTACATAGTTAATTATTTCTGCTTTTAGAAAATGAAGGGTAATTTCTACCTTGACACTAAATGTGTTGTGAACAGCAGTAATAGATGGTGTGGTATCAGTTCATGCTACAATATTTCAGTAATGCATTTCCATCTCAAACTAGAGGCACAGTAGTGTATAAGTAATGCTAAATTTATTAAATCATTATTGAAATTTCTTCTATATGCATGCTCCTAATCACCCAGTGTTTGGGGGCAGAAGCAATTGTTATCCAAATAAAACAATCTGCCTATTCCACCTGACCATATAAGGTCACCTTTAAATCTAACCACCTTCTGTGACATCTTATTACTTATCTGCATTCTACACTCATGACTGTTTTTTAATTAGTAGCTCTAATATAAGCTGGTCTGTCTTTACTTACAAGTGAAATAGCAACCACAAGTTACAAACAGGAATATCTTTATGCCTCACCACATTGCTTTTTAATTTTTTTTTGTGACAACTGAGCATTAAACTAAATGTTCTAACTTTTATGTTCATTTACTTATAGGAAAAGAATAAAGACTATCTCTACTTCTTTTCTAAAATTATAGTATTACAGAATTATAGAAACACGTAAGAAAGATTACCCAGAAGAGACCCATGGGAAACCATTAAACTTTTAACAGGTCATTTGTATACAATAAATATTATTGACCAGAGAAAGGTTACTGGAAATTGTACATATGTCAATAAAAAGGCACAGGACCCTTCCAAAATCAGACTGGTTAGAAACTCGAGTTAGTAGGAGGCACAGAAACGGAAAGAGGTGATTTGGGGTACGATTTCTGGGAAATTTATTTTGACACTAAGGAACTCATTTGACTTTTGTGCACGGAGTAATAAAACAATAAATCTTTAGCTGTATTAATGTGTTGGAATAGACTAGATGATGAAAGTGTTTTGGCACTGGGTTATGAGATAGGTTAATAGGACATTTTTGAAGCTGTTCTGCTCTAGTACTGAACTGACAACTCTAATAACCCTGAGTCATCACATCTCGCTAAGACATGAAGTTGCAATGATGAAAGTGATAGCAGATTACTAACAAGACTTCACTTTCACAGTTTGGGAGAAATGTCACCTCTTGGTTCCTGCTCAGGTAACTTCTGACTTCACATTTCTTTTACATCAATTCAAAGCTCACAGAAGCAGCAAGTGTTAAAAGAGCCATGATAATTTCAGCCTAATCATATGATTATTATAAAAATTTGAACATATTGAAGGTATTAAGGGGATTTAAAGAATCCTTGAGAAACTAAGGAAAAATTTTAAACGGTACTGTAAGACTTCTCTCTCACAATTTAAACTATATGCTTACTACCATATTAAAAAATATGCCCCTTCAGGTATTACTGTCTTTCAATTACAATAAGTAGAAAGCAAAGAAGTATCTCTAATAAGCTACTTCAAAATGTACCACGCATTGTTACACAGTGTATCAATACACAGCCAACACCAAGCATTGTTAAAAACTGGTGCCCTAAAGAAAAGGTTTAGATGAAACAGTCATGGCCTATCCAACTCACTGATAGAAATTTTGAAGTGCAACTGCTTTCAACAGTTTTCAGCTCATAAACGATGCAATGGAAAAAAATGGGCTCTGACTTGTAATCTCCCAGAAAGCAGTATTAATAAATAGAAAAACCTGGACCAATACAAAAAAAAAAAAAAAAGGAAAAAAAGAAACCACCAAAAACACAACAAAATACAAACAAATCAAAAATCCCTCCATCAGACACAATCAGATTACATCTGTGAACCAGAACATCTGAATTCTCAGTACATTAACTCACCAGTAATTTCTCTCTTCCCTAAATAAAGAGGAAAAAGTTCAGCAGATTTCAGACAACAACTCCATGAGGGATTCTGGGGCTATTTTGTTACATATGTAGTCATTATATTCTGGAACTGGACAAAACAACACTGATTTTGGAAAAACTCAGGATACACAGAAATTCTCAAGGTGGTGAAGACCAGGCCTATTTTCAAAGGCTGAAGTGTTTCCAGGTAAGTGTTTCCATGTGTTGCCCTTGACATCCTATTTTTGTAGCAGTCACATATTTTCCATTACTGATGATCCAAAACACTGTAACCATCTGAGAATGCATATGGTGTAGAGCTGGCAGTCTGATATTTCTACATACACTGGGCAATCTTCCACTGGAGGTACAAGCATAATCTCCTGAGGCTGATCTATCACTTCACACTGCATGATCACTAACACAACAGGTGAGCTTCAACAAAGAAATGTATACAGTCCTGCAACCAAAAATAAAAGTACTCTAATCATAAAAAACTTAACACTTTGATATAGCCCCAGGCTTGTAACTGTTGTTCAGCCTTCCAACCTTTCTGTATTTTGTCCCTAGTAAATTCATAATGTCATGCCTTAAACCAGCTTTCCCCCACCATTCCCCTCCCCAGGCATTTTCCTCATTCAGGATCTCCAGACTGGCTGCATTATTGTGCAGATGCAGTCACACGTATTTCAGAAGGAGCAGCCATGAACCCAAATCTTTCCAAATGTCCTTCTAACACTAGTGGACAGGTAGCCCCTCAATAACTGGGCTACTGCTACCAGCAATCTGAGCACAGTTACATTTGGAGAGTCTGTGGGGAAGCACTACTTCCTGCTCCTATTCATCTTTATTAACCAGCATCTCTTACTCTAAGTTTATTTTCCAACCAATCCTTCATTCTGGATGCTTTTAACTGTGCTGATCTGAGAATACAGTAGAATTGTTGCACAACCACCAAAGTGTCAAGTGCTACAACAACATAACATCAGCTGAAGAGGCAGTCCCAGCCAGCAACATGGCTATCTGTACCTTCCCAAAAGTTGCTGTGGTGGAGAAGGAAGCTTTTCCCCCCTCTCTCACAGCAACAATCCATTAACCCTACAAAGCATGAGATTCCTACTCCAATATCCTCCACAGAAGCCCATGGTGTGCAGCTGGGCAGCTTAGTCCATGCAACAATTGCCAAGCTGGGAGCAATATTGCTTCCATTATCTCTCTGAAGTCCATCTGGTACAGAGCAGCTCATGCCACACAATGCTGCTGTAATTTCTACAGGCTAATTCTGACAAAAGCAAAAGTGAAATTGTAAGTGAGACTCACTTTTGGCACCATCCAAGATGTCAAATCTTAGACAATAAAATTAACTGATAAGTCTCATTTTCCGTGTAAGCTGCTTCCAGTTCAATTTATTTTACAGCTCTCATGAAAAATTAAAGTTTTAATTTTAATTAACAATTAAAAATCAAGCCATTTCTGTTCCAAACAGAACCCAAAATGACCACCTTTTCCAGTTAAGAATCTATCCTTTGAAAATAAATGACTGAAAGCCTCATTCAGAAGCATTTCTTATAGAAAGCATCAATCATACTTTACCAGATCTGCTATATGATTTGTTTCCTTGAATGTTTAGCATTATTGAGCTGAGCTAAAATTTTGGAAGGCATTTAAATAAGCCAGGCTCTTAAGTCTGTTTCAAAAGCAAACACAAACTTAAAATACTTTTAGTGAGCACCTCCAAGTCACTTTTCCTGATGAACCTCAAGTGTTTCTGCTTTTTTGTTTTTAATTGTGCTTTTATGTTAGATTATCTCTTTCGTAGTCTTTAGAGTCATCTCTAGTACTTATTTAAAGTAATAGTTCTAACTGTTTGAAAGTAAAAAAAATGGCCTTTGGAAATGTATAAATTAATGTAGTTTACTTGTTGTAAGAATATTCCAAACAAAGCTAATTACATAACATCATAAAGAAAGTATATTAAGTAAAAAGACAAACATATTCAAATCAAACCTGACATATTTGGGGAAAAAAAAAA
>WAAE01002324.1:0-18311 GCA_013400495.1 Nicator chloris | reverse complement strand
TTATTATTTTTATTATTTTTATTCTCCCAGTCAGAGGAGTGGCTCTCTGCTAATTAAAGAGTTAGCCTTTAGAATGTCCGTACACTTGCTCTGTTTAAGCTAACCAAGATTTAGCAATCTCAGCATCTCCCGAAGCAGATCCTCTACCCTCCCAACCCCTCGAAACACTATTTAGATAGCACTGTTCTGTCACTGTTAAGTTGTTTTTTTGGTTGGGGTTTTTTTAAACCAGTGAAAGGAAAATATTTGGTTTGGTCTACCAGTCTTCTGGATGACTGCCTATGAAGTGATAATTTAAAAATTATCAATGAATTACATCATTTAAATAAAGAGGTCAATATTCTATTGAAGATGAATTTTTTTTCTTCAACCACAATTGTGAACCCTTTTTCTATTTTGTTCTGATAAGGCAGAAGTTTAAAAAAATAAAAGGGAACAAATTGTGCCAAATATAAATAATTATCATATATGTAGAATATAAATCACAGACTACATATTTAAATGAAAATACAGGAGTATAGAATATCAGGCCTGTGTGGTAGAAAAATGTAAGCAGTTAATTTTCAGAACAAACATTAGTGTTTTGTATTATATCCAGACTTCACAATACTTGGATTGACTTCTGTTAATTTGCTTTAAGGCAGTGTTTGCCTCTGTAAAAGAAACAATACATTTTATTCTTTTCAGTGGAGTTACAATAACACATTTTTGCACTCTTCCTCCTAGTCATGGTGAGCCTAAATTTTTTTTTTCTAATCTGTGTTCTTACTGTTAATGTCAAGATGAAGTTTTACTTTTGTGCTCATTTTAGTTTCAAAGGTTCTTTATTCTGCTTTTCCACTTTCAGAAAAGACTGAGACAGCCATATATCATAGATCTGAAACACAATCATAGCACGGCTCAGGGTTGAGTGGACATTAGGAGGTCATGATGTACAAACCCTTTTCCACTAACACCCTCCTCCAAGCAAGGTTAGCTTGGATGTTTGGTGGTTTTTCTCAGGACTTTGCTCATGTCTGAGTATGGGTATGAGGTAATGGTAATATGTATTTCCTGCTTTGCCTAGTCAGTGGTGAAATGGTAAGTCTTGCTCTGTTTCTGATGCATCGTTTTGATAACAGCTAAAAGAGATGAAAATGTGTGCTCTAAAACCCTGTATTTCTTGTGAGTTACTCCTAATTCAAGTCCTTTTAGGCATTGGTTAAAATTCCCAACAAAGTGTGGGTCAAGTACTTGTGATTAATCTCATTTCACAACTTCTTCATCACAGACTTTTATGAGAATGGATGTTTAATAACAGTAACAACAACAATAGTAATAATACAGAGTTTGCATCCTTTAATTATAATGGGCATTCTCCCTTTTCTCTTCTGACTATGCTTTATACTTCAACAAAGACAGAGGGTTTTGTCATTTTAGGTACAAATTCTTGGAAATGTAGCACCAGCCTTAGGGTTTGGGCAAGAATTGATTAGGGGAAAAGGAGAATGAGAGTAAAACAGAAAATAATTTATTTTAACCAGAATTGTTTGGCAATACTTTAATTCCTTCACTATAATGTGAGACACTTTCACTTCCTGAAACAGGAGAACTATGGGATAGGGACTATATAGAAAGAATTATCACTTTTCTGTGTTTGATTCTAAGCATTAATATATTTCTTCTCTTGCCTTTTACAGTGAGTTTCTTGTAAAATAATAGCAGAACACTGTAACTTCCCTTAGGGAGCTGTGAATGAAAATGCATGATAGCTATATACTTATTGAAAATTCTGTTTAATTTGTTCACTTTCTTCTCCTCTGCTCACTGTTTTTGCTTATGAAAATAGATAAATTGAAGTAGTTCTCATGCCATGTATGCATTCCTAGTTAGAGCAAAATTTATGAGCTGTGTTCGTTAATTGTTAAAGTATAATTTTTTTCTTAAATTCTCTAAATCAGAAATCCTATTTCAGATGAAAATCTGTAAACTCTTTTTTATCAAAATATGATTTGTACTGTATGTCCCATTACTTACACATTAAATTTCTCTCATCTTTGGGAGAGCAATGAAAACAGATTTTGTTTGTTCAATGGTAATATCCTATACTTGGATTATGTAGAATATTTTTGGTACTGTAGTATTTACTTTTCAAGCTTTTTTAAAAATAATTCCACAGAAATTGAAGAGAACTGATGAAGGAAAGCAGTTCGAAAAAGTGTATGTGTATAAGTCTGTGTGTGTTTACATATCAGTATGTGAAAAGAAAACTTGTGACGTTCCTAGCAGGACATTTCATTTGGCAAGTGGATTTAAACTGTTTGAGAGTCCTCCTCCACTCAAAAGAGAGAACTGTTTGAAGTTCTTATATTTCTCTTGGCATTAAATATCAGGTGCTACCTTTATAATGATTTAGATTCTGAGATTTTTCCACAGGACCCTCTATGTAGAAGGGAGATAAGAAATGCTTTTCTTAGTAAAAATAAATATTCATTTAACTTAGAAATATCTTAAATAATTTAAGAACAAACAAACAAAAAAACCCCAAAACAATTATATACTGCCAAACCTGAAAGAGAACATAAAAGTAAGGCTTAGAATAATTTCTACTCTTTGGATACCAGAGAGATTAGCTGGTTTATCTTCTACTTACATTTACATCAAAAGTTATCATTATGTTTTCCATCTTAAGTTGGTATAAATAAAAGCAGTAAAATCACTTGTTTTCCTATTCTGTATTTTAAATACCTGTTTTTTCTTTGTATTTATTCTTTAGAGAACAAGCCCAAAACTATTCATAAAAACTAACTTACGTATTCCAGAATGTGCAATTGCTGTTTATGATTATTCAACTTTTTCTAAATATATAAATTGTTTGTTTTGTTTTTTTTTCTAACATCCATGATACCATAAAGATTTTAGTTAACTTCTGTAATACCTAAAGGGGTTTTTTTGATTGCTTTATTTTGATTGACTTTGTTTTAAGGTTCTCTCACTCAAAGTGATACAGCTGTGTTTTTAATATAGCTTTCACACTTTTAAAGACTTAAAGAAGATGAGAGACTTTCAGGCCCCTGGGTTCAGCATGTTCATGGATACATTTGTCAAGGCTCTCATTACATTTCTCCAGACCTTTTTTTGTTGTGAGTAGTAGGCTTATTCTTCAGCGTAGCTACAAACATTTTTTCTTACTGTGGATATTTTTTGCTGTTTATTCCCTGTTGGAAGCCTAAGACAAAAGCAACATGCAAACCTCTCATTTTGTGGTCGGGCTGAACCCTTGGATGAAAAGGGCATGTGCTGTGTAGAAGTATCATTCTCTAGACATTGCTGATCGGGATGTGGCAAATTTCATCTGGAAAATCATTACCTTTCTTGATCTGCCCTGCTAGAGACTAAAGCCCTTCAAATTTAAACCAATTTCAAATTAATGTTCACATTTTGGCTCATAGAATCCCTACTGTTCTTTCTAGCATAAAACCTTACATTTGTTGCATATAAAGAGCACAGAAATAATAATAGAATTAGTTTGCACAGTGCTTTCCAGGTTGCTGGGCAGTTTCAAATGGAACTGAAAATCAGGGAAAAGTCTGGTGTGAAAAAGTTTAACACCTTTCTCCAATATATCAATGCAGTAATGTTAAAGATATGCCAGATTTTATGTTTTAACAGAATGAGATGAACTGTTGCCTTGGCCTGGATACACAGGAAAACTAACCAAACACTTTAGTATCATAGTTGAAATACTTTAAAACAAACACAGGTGACAGAAGAAAGCAAGCAATTCATCATGTGTTAGGCATTTCAGTAAGCAATCTAATATTGAGGAGAAAATAAATCCAGACAGTTTTCATCCCAACTTTTAAGGAAATCTGTGACTTTTCAGGTACCTGTTGCTTATGGACTGCTGACATAAGTGGCTATGTTGTAGTTATCTGTTCATCTGCACTAGCAGTCTCTTTGCAATCCACAGCACAATAAATAAAAGACACCAGAAACAGGTGCCATAAAGTTATATTAAAATTAATACATTTCAACTTTTCTTTCAATACCCAGTCTCATTTACATACTTGGTTTACACTGGATGAGTGATAGAACAGCTAAATGAATTTCTGAGCTAAATTAAGCTATGTGCATAGGTAAACCCTTTTTGAAGTCTTATTTATTGCTGTATGGTTTCATGCCTCTCTAAGAATGAAATTTCATCTAGGCCAGGACAGAAACCTTCAAGATCTGAGAGAGACTTTTTGGTTGGCTTTTCAGCCTGGATAGTCAGGACATTGCTTATTGCACGTGGAACGTGCACAGCCTGTTTGAGAAATGCTGGGAACTGTTCTATACTCTCTCAGTGTATTTTTTTCCTGCTCACTCTTTCATACTCAAGCCATCAGGATAAAGCAAGGGTTAAGCTTCCACAAGTGTTATTTGTGAAAGTTTAACGTAATACTATGTAATACTACAGCAATTAAACTTGACTCCTGTGCATCTCCTAGGGTGGTCAGTGGTCCTGTGAGATTTTATTTTACCTTGTCTTGTCTGAAATCTGCAAAAATTCTTTTGAAGTTTCTATCGTAGTAAACCTTGGGGATAACCTAAGGTTATTTTCCAACTAAGTTAAGAGTTACACCTTAAAGAGAGAAAACTTTCAATCTTTGATGTATCTCAAGTTGATTATTTATTAAAATGGGTACTGGAAAGAACTGAGATCTTATCCTCTGAAAGATGCTTAGCTCAGGGATAAGGAATTCAAACTGTTCAGGAACAGAAACTTCAAGAAACTAAGCTCTTTTTCCTCTGACTTCCAGCTTTCCAAGTCAGCATTTGCAATGTGTGCATCTTTCTTCAAAGGTGTATGTTCCCTGTTGATTCTGTGTTTGTTTATTTGAACTATTTGAATTTCAATAATCATTGATCCCTGCATGTAATGGTTTGGGGGTTTTTTGTCACACATGAGAGGTTATTACAAAGCCACTCGGTTGCTTAGACATGTCCCAGCTCTTTAGGACACGAAGAGCTACCTGGTCCATTGCCAGCATAGTGCAGGCTGGTGTAATCCATCACGGCAATGTGTCACGGAGTGGCAGAGTAGCTCACAGTCACCAACTAAGTTTTGTGACTTTGGGCAGGGCAACGCACTACACGGTTTTTGTTTCAGGGCTTGCTTGTTCATTGCTATGCTCGGGAGCTCTGCATCGTTTCCTTGCAGCTGTAGGAAGAAAAATGGACTATTGTGAAAACGTGTACCCCTTGTTCCCATACATGTAACTTCAGAATAGTAAAAGCTTCTCTCAAAAAGATTTAATCAGGTAGTCTGAGGAAGAAACTACTATCCAGTACTAATTCTACTCCTTCAGCAATTCTCCCTGATGCTATTGGCAAGTTTGCCAACTTTTGACTCAACTTCTAGTGCTGTGAAAATAAAATGCTGCAATGCGCCTTGAGATTAAGTGAAATGTGAGAATTAACTAGATGGATGCTATTTTGTTTGAATGCAAGTCTCCACCAGTACTTCTCATTTGCCAATTACTGTAGCACTAAAAATGCCTGTTAAATGTTGTGTCTCCTTTTCTTAAGGTTGATCTGCAGTTGCAAGAAGTAGCTTTGAAAATGAGACAGCTTTAAAGAGAGAAACCTGAATAGAGATCACATTTCTCTGACTGAATTAAATTCTTACTGTGGCTCTACTTTGTGCCATTCGGTGAGCGTGCGCGTTCAAAAATGTTTCACTTCGCGTAGAAAAGAGGCATTTATTAACAGAGCAGTTGGCAAGAGCATCCTTCCAAGCTCCTGTGCACTGCTAGTACCATCAGGTGCTCCCAGGCACACTTACTAGAAGACCTGAGGGGCCTTATTTTACCATCTTAATCCTGGTTTACTGTACGCTTCTATTTCCTATATGTTCTTGCAACTAGGTAGCAGCATAGATTCTGATTCATGAATTGTGATGTAGAAAAACTAAACAGTCAAGTTTTTTGGCAAAAAAATCCTATCATCTAAATATAAATTTCATCCAGAGAGGAAATTCCGTGACACTAAGCGACAAACTGCTGAAAATTATCAAACTGGTGATGCAACTTTTTGACTTGTAATAGTATAAGGTATTAACTTCTAAAACTAAACTGTAATAAGTCATTTTTCAAATATGCTGAAATTATCAATAAGAACTGTCATTCTGTTTATTAAAGATACATTGTGGCTGTTCATAAAGCATATAAGTGAATGAAAGCTGAGACAGAAAGATGTAGACAAATATGTTATACAGACACATGTACATATAGACTAGGGCTGACTTTTACAGATGTGGGGGTTTTCCTGCCTGGAAATTTAGTTATAGAAGGGTCTATAGGTTTCAGTCACTCATCTGAGAAACTAGGTTGTCAAATCTGTAGCAGGAGGTAGCTATAATCTGATCTTTTACATGTTTGAAGATCCTGGACATGTTCTATCTATATAGATCAGCTTTATGCTGGACATCTGAAATGCACATGTGGAAAACATGACAAGATTGGAATGAATTGTATGTAATGTACACGTGCAGATCCAAGTGTACAACCTTTAACCAGTAAAGCAAATATTTCCAGATCCGTGTACAAACAATCCTATCAGTGCAACCCAAAGAGATCAATCCCAGATTGAGCATCCAACCCATTGCTCATTGCATGTGGAACATGCACAGCCTGTTTGAGAAATGCCAGGCACTGGTCTATAGCCACACACCTCTGAAATGTTTTTTTCCTGCTCACTCTTTCATACTCAAGCCATCAGGATAAAGCAAGGGTTAAGCTTCCACCTTTCTTTCTTTCTTTCTTTACAGAAAGAAGACTGTTGCACAGTACCTGGGTCCTGGGTAAGAACTCTAGGCAAGACAGAGTTTCTTTATATCTCTTTTAAACCCCATAGGTTTCTGCTGTGGAATTGTCCCCTGGATTGAAAATGAAACTTCTTTTCATTATGTGTGGGTTTTTTAATCTCAGTCTTCTGGTCTTTGTCAACAGCTTTTGACCATCTTTTACATGCATGAAAAATTAAGTATTCTCTTGTTTATTCTATAAGGAAATTGTAGAATTTTCATTCCTGATTGGATTTATATAGTTTTGATTTCCTTCTTTGTTGAGGGTAGTGGAAGCATTTTGTGACTTGTGTTTGTTTGATAAGCCCTTTCAGATCTAGACGTTGACTTTAAACTAGGACAAAGGCAAAAATCCAATTAAACTGCTCTGAGGGCGTCTTAAAAGTCTAAGTGAAAAATATCTCTGTCTAAAATAATTACTGAAACACATAAATACTGAGGCTGTGTTTTGTTTTGCTTTTGGTTTCCTTGCTTTTTAGACCAAATAATTTTAAGTACATCATATCCTCTGGATAAATATCTCTTCATTCACATCAAAGTCTTGTTTGTTCATACTAATGCTGTTTCTATGAAAACCTGGATATGTTGGTGATTGTTAGGTATAACGCGATAGGAAATCACCAGCTTGTTTGAAATTGCCGTATCTTGAGGATAGCAGAAACACTGCTTCTTAGGGCATGGTTAAACAGCCCCTTTAATTCATCAGTACATTTTCATTTCTTGTCTGAATTGCTAATTCATCTCACTGGATGGCTCATTTTTAAAAAGCTTTAAAAAATAGTTCTTCTCTTGAAAGAAATTTCATTATCTGCAGGGTAAATTGTCTTGTAGAACAGTGAGTTCTAGGTTTTTCCTGCACCTAATGTAGAATTGCAGTATTCAAAAGAACACTGCAAAATTGCCGTATTCAAAAGAATTGCTTCTTTTTCTTGTTAAAAGTTGAATCTAATCTCCTGAGTAGAAAAGTGTTTAAAACAGTGAAATGTTCTGAGATCAGCTATTTTTAAGGCAAATCGCTCCAGAGCCATTGAATATTGTGCTTAATCCTGTTGGCTGCAGTTTGTTTATGGCAGAAATGAATTTACTGTATCTCTTATAAAACCCTTGTGGAGTGTTCTTACAGTGTAAAATGAGAGCTTAGGAGAATTACAGTCTGGGGAAACTGGATGGATCTCAGCTGAAAACTGCTGTGTGGCCTTAATAATCCTAGCAACACATTTCCTTTGATAGTATTGCCTTTTGAAGAAGTGATAGGCCTTATTGTATTTGCAGGTGACTGGTAGGGGGATAAGAGCAGATGAAACAAAGGGATAAACAATATTGTATTCCTCCTTTATTAAGAAATTCTTCAACACAACTGTTGCTGATATGAAGTATTGACTTACTAAAGAAAACTGGATGCACTGAAGCACCATGAGTAATTTGTAGTGGAAATGTCTTTCTCAGCTTTTTTTCCTTCTTATTATACTGTTTGTTATTATGTCTGTGTTAATTCCTTCACTATTCATTTTTTCATGTTCCTTCCTCTGTTTCACTTTTTTCATCAACCTGTGGCAGGGAGACCTAGTTGTAATACTTTTGGTTCAAACTGCTGTCCCAGTAAGTTCAAATGATCTGTGAGATTGTAAGATTTTTGGTAATGGTACTTCAAAATCAAACAATAATTGGTTTAAATGTTGTTGTTGTTTTACTTCTGGGATTGCTTTAGGACAACTAAGAAATTCTAAGATAAATAAGAAACTGAAATTTTATGTCTGAAAACCAATTCTGTGCAGAAGCATTTTCTTAAGTATTGTTGAACATTATATTTTATTAATAATGCCCAGCTGGAAGTTATAACTTTATTTTCCAGAAAAAAATTTACTTTTAATAGTTTCATGTGTCAAAAGATGAGAAATACATTTTCCTGAAACAAATCAATGCAATTGGCATATCAAATATTGTATGTTTATTTGTAAGCTTCTTTACAAAACCTATAATCTAAATGTTGTTATGTTTTTCAGCTTTCTGATGTTTACCTTTGGGAAATTCTTTTCCCAGGTACATTTTCTGTAAACAATATAGATGTTTACATTCCTTTATGGGGGTGGAGTTCTCTTGATTGACACTTGTCTTGACTAATGTGATTGGAGAGGTGTTAACCTTGCTTGCCAATCACTTGGTCTGCTTGCTATACTATATATATGGGTCTGTGATGTAATAAAGTTAGTCCTCTTGGTTGAACCCAGGTCAGAGTCCGTGTAGTCAATCTAATGTGTCGCTGCGACATCTAAATATTTGAAATATTTCCTATTAAGCAAGCCTATGGTCTCATCTGAGATGCATATGATTTGGTAAAAGGGAATAAAAAGGCACTAAACAAGTTTTGTTGTAACCACTTGTGAAAACTCTTGCATGACCAACTTAATTCAACTAAATACTTGACGAGCTGGCTAATTTTTTAATTTGAAAGAGAAAAAAAAGTACTAAAAAGTAAACGTGAAAATAATTTTTATTAGAAGATTTTTCATTGTAAGGTCGTGTCTATCTCCTGTTAATCAATCCTGAATAAGCACAAATGGCACTTTGATTGGCAGGCTTGGATGAAAGCACATATCCATTAAATTTAGTACAGTTTGCTACAGGTATTTCTTTAAAAATGTAGGAATTAATGTGCCTTTAAGTTTAATGGTTCCACTACTCAGTCTACAGCAGGCAGGATCAGATGCTTTCTCTAAAAGAGATAAAAAATGTGAAACCTGTCAAATACAGAATAACCATTCCAGGCAGGAATCTTTCCTATCGCAGTCTGTCACTTAGCAGAGGAGTTATAAATTTGGGTTAGGATGGAAGTTCTCCCTTATTTTTTTCTTGCTTCTTTTCTTCCCTAGTCATGCTGTCTGGAGAAAAGCATAATTATTCTGTTCCGAGCTTTAGCTGTTTTCCAAAAGATGGAAGTAGTAGTTTGTAGTGTTCTGCATTCCTGATCTGTGTTGTATCATTAAGGTGTATATTGAAATGCAGCATCAATACTATGTTCAGTCTGTTCTGCATCCCTTTAAAGAAACACTTCACATTTTTTCAATGAACAGAATTAAAGTAATGCTGAGCCCTCCCACCACCATGTCTTCACATCCAAGCGTAGGCAAATGCTTGCAGTACTTGTGCTCAGCGGTTGGTTGCTTTCTTGGTCAGGGTATTTGCAGGGAGGGAGGGTTGCTACTGATTTTTGCTTTTGACAAGTATAATCACAGTCTAAAATATGCTTGTACTGATGAAGGTAGTGTCATACTGAAGTGAGTAATTTTCCTAAGCTGTCTTCTTCCACCTAAAAATGTAGCTAGCCAAAGTGATTCCTCACTTTTTAAAGCCTTGACATAGCTAGCTTATTTTTGAACCTCTGGAATACTGGTATTCTTGATCTAATATTCTTGAGCTAAATTTAATTTTTTATATGGTGGTGAATGTTATCCTCTTTTGAGCTTATTGTTTGTTTTCTTTGAAAGGATGATTTTGAGGTGAAATCTGAGGAGCGTGCCAGTGTCATCCAACAACTTGAGCAAACTATTGAGGATCTGAGGACAAAAATTGCAGAACTAGAGAAACAGTTTCCTGCCACAGAGGTACAGACTGCTGGGAGGCAGCAGGAAATTGAGCACGCACATGCAGACTCTGGGGAACTCAGCAGTGTGACTCTTCAAAGGAATGAAGAGGAGACCACACCCAGGACTGTGTCACAGGCGAGATCTGTACAAACATCGCCAACAGAGGATTATCTAACACGTACAATGCCTTCAGCCGGTGCACTGCCACAGCCACCCCCACCACCGCACTTAGAAGGGGGCAAAAGTGAAGGGCCTACTCAGAAATTGCCAGCTCTAGAACTACAGCCCACATTTTGTTCTGAAATCTCCTTAATTCTGTCACCGAAGCTAATCTCAGTGCCACTGGATGCAAGCCAATCAGTACAGAGTATACCGCAGTCACCTCTTCCAGGACCCAAAGTTGATTTGTCACTTGCATTAGAAGGAGAGACTGAAATGTCAGTTTCCCATCAGCCTCTAAGTACTGTAGATGTAACTTGTAGTGAACATCCCTCTTCCTTGCCCCCAGAGCCCACATGTAGCATTCCCCCATCACTGCCAGCATCTGAACAGGCTGCCCCTGTGTCTGTAGCACATGGCCATTCCTTTGTTACTCCCATGTCTGTGGCAGGATTACCACTGCCACCACCCCTACCTGGCTCAGGACTCCCTTCTTCTGCTGTCTCAGCAGTGACACACCTGGACCATTCTTTCCCAGGCGCCATGATGTCACCTCTCCCTCCTCCTCCACATTTGCCAAGTGGGGAGATACCTACGCTGCCTCCAGCTCCTCTCCTCCCATGTCCTGGATTGCCTCCACCACCTCCACCACCACCTTTACCTGGACCTGGTGTCCCTCCTCCACCTCCTCCTCTGCCTGCCCTGGGATTGCCACCCCCAGCACCACCGCTTCCTGGAGCAGGACTGCCACCACCTCCCCCGCCTCTGNAGCTGTTCCTCCTCCTCCACCCCTGCCTGGTGCAGCTGTTCCCCCTCCACCCCCTCCACCACCTCTGCCTGGCGTAGGAGTGCCCCCTCCACCACCTCTGCCTGGCGTAGGAGTGCCCCCTCCACCACCTCTGCCTGGCGTAGGAGTGCCCCCTCCACCACCTCTGCCTGGCGTAGGAGTGCCCCCTCCACCACCTCTGCCTGGTGCCAGTGTCCCTCCACCACCCCCTCCATTGCCTGGGTTGGGGATGCCCCCTCCGGCTCCACCACTGCTGCCTGGAAGTGCACCACCCCTTCCAGCACCTGTCCAGGGCGGCAGCTACCCAACAGTCCCACAGGGCTGTGGTTTTCTTCCTCCTCCATTACCATCTGGTTTATTTGCCATGGGGATGAATCAGGAGAAAGGGAGCAGGAAACATGTGATAGAGCCTTCTCGGCCAATGAAGCCTCTTTACTGGACAAGAATTCAGCTCCACAGTAAAAGGTAAGTCATAGAGTTGTGTACAGTGGTGGTTTTGTTTTATGGCTGTCTTGATAGTATTGTTTGTCACTAGCAAAAGTCTTTCCTGCTAGGTAGGTCTTTGTGAGAACATTGGTGCAAACAGGATTTGATGTGTAGTTGGGTATATAAATGGGGCGCCCGTTTTCTCTAAAGAGTGCAAAAGTTATTTTCACATGGAAGCTCTTTGATGGTAGCATTTTCAGAGTCCTTTGGGGCTACGTAGCACATGTAGATCAGAGATCCAGGGGTGATGGTGTGCTGCCAAGTGTTCTGTGAAATGTTTTTCAAAATGTAATATTTGTGATTCCCCTCAAATTTCCAAGTAGCATTTCCAAGGTCTCTGGACCAGCTTGCAAGTTTTGGTAGTGTCTTCCTTCTAGATGAATGTATGCTGAATGGATTCTATCCTTCTCTTTCCCTTCTTCAGTGACTTAGAAATGCTTTTTATTTTTTTCACCTTGTACACTCAGCAGACTGACATTCAATCTGCAATTTATTTGCATAAAGCGATTCTGATAGCCCTTACTTTGATATGACTTGGTTTTAGTTGTTGATGTTTTTTGGGGTTTTTGTTTGTAACTGGTCATAAAGAAGTTTCCTTATAAATATTTTCCTTATATCTCTAAGTATTAATTATAAAACCCATCTGCTGTTATTTAATGATGAATTTATTCTTTCTTTTCAAGTTCTTGCCACTGTCACACAGGTGGTCTGTAAATAACTGTCTATTTCTACTTCTCTTCCTGTCCATGTCTGTATGTTTTATAGCCTATATACAGCCTATTTTTATTCCTATGCATGTAGAGTGGGTGAATATAAATAAGCCTGACCATATCACATGTAAAAAAAGAAGAAAACCCCGAAGTATGAAGAAGAATCAACAGTAGCTCTTATCAAAATGCTGCTAGTGGAATTTAGGCGACAACTTTTAAATTGCTATTTTATTTTTTTAATTCCTCCATTTATGACCTTATTTAGTTTGACATTGCCCTACATAGGTCTTTTGCTTAACTTTAGAGATTCTAGTGCTTCACTTGTGTGGGAAAAAATTGAAGAGCCTTCCATAGATTATCATGAGTTTGAAGAACTGTTTTCTAAAACAGCTGTTAAAGAGAGGAAGAAACCCATTTCGGACACCATTACAAAAACAAAGACTAAACAAGTGAGTACTCATTTAATTTCAAATTTTTCTAGGCTGTTTTTTACATCAAGACAGATTTTTGCATGCAGCTGAGATGAATTATGTCTGGTGTGGGATTGTTACCATATATAAATACACACTATAGAAAAATAAGAACAGGAGAGAATGTAGGATGGATTTCAAAGCTGTACATGTTAAAGGCTGAAGATTTCTTTTTTCATAAATTACTTTTCAAATATGTATTTTCTTAAAAATATCTTTATCCACTTTAACAAAAATAATACTAAAATAATTCGGTGCATATATGATGCTTTGAAATTGACTGCAGATGTGCAAGGAGTAGTATATATGTTATTCTGATTAATTTTATACATTAAATAATGAGTTGCATATGAAGTACCATGACTTCAGAGAAAAATTATGCTTCAGAATCTAATTCCTAGTGTTATACCAATCAGAATGGTTTTAAGTTTGTGTTGTGTTTATGTATATAAAGAATATGAAGTTTATACAGACAGTAAATGACTCGCACAGCTGGGAAAAATCCAACATTAATCAAACCAGTTTATTGAGACAGAATGGTGGTCAATATAATAAAAATGGGAAGAATACTTTAAAATGCAGAAGTTTAAACCCCAGAGTAAAATAATTGAATCTGAATGTTTACATGACTATTTGGCTGTCATTTTCTTGGTATCTGTAAAAATCAAATTGTGGTGGTATGTTAAGTAATTTTCCATTAAACTTTCTGGTCAGAGAGGGGGATGGGCTTATGTGGGTTCCTAAAAAGCAGTTAAAGTTCTTGTTCTATCTTGGTTTAATGTTCCTGTACTCAATTCAAAGCTAGGCTATTCTTTCCATCATCTTTTGGCATGCCGATTAGTGCTATACAAGACTTTATTCCGCATGGGATACAAAGGGGGACTCTAAAATCTCTACTCACTAGACCTTACATCTGAATATGACCTATTAGTTCTCCACCTCTGGAGATCTTGCCTCCATAGACGCATTTTGGTCGGGTGCTTTACTGTGCTGACAACAAAACTTGTGGCAGGCAACAGAACTGGTAATGAAGTTAGGATGGTTACCCCAAGGTGTTGGATAAAACCTTTGGATGGATGGATGGGAAGGATAGTACAAACACACGCACTACTGTGCTGTACTAACTGGGGTGCAAGACCTTTGATTCTCTTTCCTCCTTCTAAAAAAAGCCATTTTTAACGGTTATTCTTAGCTTAATTACTATCATAGTTGTTTAAGTAAAAAAAAGGAATGCAAAAGTGATGCTGTGTGTCCCTGCACATTTCATAACATTTGGTGATGAAAATCTCTCAACAGAGTAGAAAGCATGACTGTTTACTTCTGTAACATAAAGAGAGGTTAAAGACAGACAGTGATTATGAATAAACATTAGATGTGGATTTTAATACTAAATATTTATTTTTCTTGCAATGCCATAAATTTAGGTATGGCAGTAAATTAAGAAAGTGTATCGAAAGCTAGATTTAAATGACTGATTGTTCTTAACTTCTTTGAAAAGAAGAAGTTTGTTCTGACAGAAATTTTCACATAGAAGTTTAAGGCAATCAAAGTAGTTGCTGTACCTATGACAAAATTCCTGTGAGCCACCTTAATTCATAGAATTCTCTTTCTCTTGCTCTGATAATCCAACAATCCAACAAATATACTGCTCTCAGAAATAAAAAGAAATTGCCTAATAGAGAAGTCTGGCTTGTTGAATTGTAGTATCATGGGAGAAGAGATTGACTAAACAGATAAATAAGCTTTCATTAGAACTATGGTTAAAGCTATCATTAATTGCAGATGTCAAAGTTAAACACTCATGGTGTGAGCATCCAGTTAGGGCTTTTCAGAGTACTGCCATAAGACAATTGAAATAGAACAGCTTCACAAATATATTCCACTTACACCCTCTCAGCAATTTAGAATGCAGGGCTTCATTTTCAGAATTCTCTTAATTTATACTGCAATCAACACATGGATAATGAAGTCTATCCATGTTTAGGAGAAGAAACAGTTATTTGGGGAAAGTATGACTGTAATTCCACAAGTACAGGGAGCACCAAGTGCAGTTTAAGTGGTTACTGACTTACGTGGCTTCTATGATAGTTATGGGTGTTGTAAAGATCTTACAAATGGTGTTTCTGTAGTGATTTTTACAGGGACATGTTATGCAAAGCAGATGTGTTTTGTCACCTGTTGAACTATGAAGAAGCACTGTACAAAATAGAACCGAGACCCTCTGCTGCTTTCCAGAAAATCTCTTGTCTGGCAATTGGTTTTGCTCCTTGCATTGATGTGCAGGGTCTGCTGAGTGAATGTATTGCTTAGATGAATTGGATGCAAAGTACTGGCTACACGGGAAATAGTCATGAAAATATGTACAGATAACTTTCAAATGTATAAAGTATTTGGTACTCTGTATAAACGTATGATTTTAATGAAACTTTTAGTGCAAGCTGAAATAAAAATGTATTTTTGCACATGGCGGGAGGGAGAATTCTAGCTAATCTGTAGAAAGATTTGATAGTTTTGGGATGTTTTAATGGGTGAGAGATTAATGATTTTTAAGTACATTGCTGTTCTGTACACAGGGCTTTCATTCTCTAAGCCAGAGAGCTTATGCCTTTGTTGTGTATGTATATTGATATGGATGATATAATTATTTCTGAATAGTGAGCACTTTTTAAGTGGTAAAATTATTCTTATTGCTCTGGGTTAATTGTTTTTGGGGTTTTTTTTTTTTGTTAATGAATGAATTAATTTCACCCTACTCAACTATTGGTTGTAATTGTTTTCTGAGCATGATCATCTGCAAGTAATACAATAAAAATCTCTAACGCTTTAAAAAAAAATCAGTATGTCACCTAGCATTGAAGGAAGGCTGCATTAAAATCCATTCCAGAACTTTAAAGGAAGAGAAAGAATGAAGTATTATTTATTTGTGAATGCAGGTGATTGTATTCTTACCACCTCTCATTTGGTGCTATGGCAAAAACTGTGATTTATTTTGTTCTGTTAATGCGTATATATCAAATTCTCAGCTGCTGTAAATGTGTGCAGGCTCACTCAACGAGAATGCCTACTAAATCTTCAAAGAAAATGTTTTATAGGCTATATTGTAGGTGGGGCTGCCATTGCTACCTATTAAAGTGGTCTGACTTTCATTAGAAATTGCTGTTACAACGTTGCCAAAATTTAGCTCTTTAGACTGCAAGTTTTGTTGGGTCGAGTTTTTTCCCCCCAATTTGTGTCTCCTTCATTTTTCCAATGTTAAGAAAAGAAACAAGGTCTGTTTTTGCTCATGCCTGCATAGTTTCAT
Source organism: Nicator chloris (assembly GCA_013400495.1). Taxonomy (NCBI): domain Eukaryota; kingdom Metazoa; phylum Chordata; class Aves; order Passeriformes; family Pycnonotidae; genus Nicator; species Nicator chloris. Next base: position 1,985 of record WAAE01002324.1, on the reverse strand, counting down.
AGACTTGAATTATGGAGAGATTTTATTATATATATATTTTTTTAGTTGTATAAAGAGTGTCTTGAATTTTGACACTCTACAGGTTATAGGTCTGTTCCTGTTGCTTAGGAGGGACTTCACGTATAATCCTGAAGATTTTTTTTCTGAATTTTTACTGGTAGTTTGGAAAACCAGAGCCAAGAAGAGGGAGACAAAGTAAGATTAAGAAAAGTAACTGGGGAAGGAGTGAATAACTGAGGAGACATGACAGCTGAAAATATAGAGCATATTAGCTGTGATTCTGTGTTACCTCTTATTCTGTCTCAAGTAATTTCACTCAGAAACTTTTTGTGAGACTGGGGTGTTTTTAACCTGGATGATCCTTTAAACCAAATTGTCAGTGTCATCCAACCTGTGGTGTTTGACCCAAGCAGAGTGTAAAACTCACTCATGTGTCCTGTTCAGTTGTGCCAAGTAGTTACAATACTAGTGTTGATTTTGTGCTGGGTAGTCTTTCACAGAATCCTTTCCATAGCTCGTGTCATCTGCGTGGAATGAGCACAGTCCATAAAGATTACATATTAAATTAAGCTGTTACCAGTGTCAAAACCCGCTTTATAGCAGTTGTTGCAGCACTTAAAACACAAAGTAATTAGTAAAGCAGGAAGAAAATGGTCTCATGATTAAGGCCATATACTCAAGAATGATGGTAAATGCAATATTAAGAATATACTTGCATGGTAAACATTGGCCACTGTACGTTGAATGGGTTCAGTGGCAAATGGTACATAACCAGAAAACCTTGATATCAGTCAGCGTAATAAGGATATAGAATGGACTGAGCTGGCTTGCATAGATTACTTTCCTAACTTTTGAACAGTCATTTTAGAAATTTTAGTAGTAGTAGTTTGGAAACTACTGGTAATCCTCTAACTGTACTTTTGGAAAATATTATTGAAGTAACTGCAATGAACTTTTGAATCACAGACCATGTGCTTATCATGTAAAAGAAAAAAAAAATTAAAGATTTTCTCATGTGGCAAGTCCACTATGAATCTATTGACATTAAGATTTTAAATGCTGTTTCCACTTCAGAATATAAATAGTATGTTACTAAAATTTCATTTGGTTTCAAAAACCTTAGGTGTATTAAAGACGTATCAATGAAACAGTTTAGCTTATGATTTCAGGATATTTGAATTTTAAGGTGGACATAAAGAAGCTGTGGGAAGAGAATAGTTCTGGAAATAAAATGCCACTCCAGTCCTTAGAACATGGTTCTTGTTTTTTAGCAAGGGACATTTTACTACTGTTCAGCCTTCTGTTGAGGAACACAATGCTTATCTAACGCAACTAGTTTCTAACTGAATTTAAGCAATCTATTTTTTCACCTAAAGTCATAAATGATGAATATTAACTGGGCCAGCAATCTCTTAGTAAAAGATTCCTCCTACAGTAATAGTTTTATGATGTTAATGTCCTTTTGTGCTATTTTAGTGTTAAAACAGCATAAAAGGACATGAATTGTTTCTCATCCATATTGGTAAAAGCTTTATTTATGAAATAACATAACAGGGTAATAGAGAAAATGTATGAAAAGTAAATATTATGTTTCATGGCTACCCTCAAGCATAAAGTTTCAGACATGGCTGCTTGACTTCACTAATTTGCATAACATGTCAATAACTTATATCTGAAATTATATGAGAAAGAGAAGGATCTAGATTATGAAATTCTTCAGTGGGTAAAGAAACTAGCTCGTTTCCAGAGGGGATTTTCCATTTTGGTTAGGATAGCAGACAGAGAGATGCTGAAAATTATGCTTTGCTTTTGATGCTCTTTCTATGCATCATTTTTTTATGCTATTGAGTTCAGTTAAATCATTACATGCCATCAGCACAGGTATATTGTTAGGCAGCTGGGACTGGGTGTTGGTTTTCGGGGGTTAGGGTTTGGTTTTTTTGTAGATATTATGGAAAAGCTTTTGATCTCCTACACAAAAGTGA
>WAAE01002322.1:0-29009 GCA_013400495.1 Nicator chloris | reverse complement strand
TCTTGTTAAATGTCTGCTGGGGAATCTGTAATGGTTATGAAACACTTTCTTCTCTGACCTTATCAGAGAACCTATTGTATGCATTACTATAATGCAATATCTTGTTGAAAGTATTCTGTGAGGAGTATCTTTTGTGATATGAAATGATTCTAGAGCTATTAGGTATGGAAAGGGCAGGACACAAATGAAATTGCTTTTACTCATTAATTGCTTTTTCATTTTGCTTGAGCTTATTAACTTCCCAGGCTGTAGTTCTACTGCATAAATCTTTATCAGGTTATTTGGCCTATTTTAGGCATATTAGTGGAGGAATTACAACTTTGAATGCAAGTGACTTCTAAGGGTTGCAGAAGTGAAAAGAAACACCACAATTACTGTTCTTTTGCTTTCAGGAAGAAAGACTTAGTTAAATAGTGAGCCTTATCATGTATTTCTCCAGCTCTTTTGTCAGAGAACATCTAAATGATTATTTTTCCATATCACATTCCTCTAATTTTCCTTTACTCTTTTCTGAAGACAAAGTTTGACTATTTAAGTAATCTTCTCCAAATAGATAAGTTGAGTCTTTCACCTCAGCCATGCAGCTCCAGTGAAATGACTCTACTTCACATTCATTTCCAGCAGGATAGGACCTTGGAGCCTTGAATAGGACCTTGAATCTTATCTTGATGCTGGCTGGGATTCATCCTGGCTACATGAAATTTTATAGTGGTCTTGATATGAATTCAAAACAGAATTAACATCTGCAGCATCCTTTAATCCTCCTACAGGAAGGAAAGGGCAGTGTTGCTGGACTTGCTTCTTCTGGAGGGACAGACAATAAAGAAAAGAAAGTCTTCATTAGCTTGATTGGTACAAAAGGCATGGGATGCAGGTGGGTACACAATTTTTATTTAATGTCACTGTTTTTTAAATGAGACACTCAAGGCAGTTATTTCCATACTTCTTTGATATGATGTCAGGAAAATAAAGATCCATGCTGGATCAGGAAGGCAAACGGCAGCAGCAGGATATCTGTGCCAGGTATTTTTAGGCAAAGCATAACTACCTGTGTTAAAAGTCTTGTCATAAAGAAAAAAACTTTAAAATTTAAAAATAAGAGCAGACTCAAAGTGTCTTAGTACAACTTGTCATGGAATTGGATCTTTTAAATGTTTTTATATTTTTGAATACTTAAAAGTGCTGCTCAGCAATATAGCAAATTCCAGCACTATCCACTGTCGAGTTCACTCCCTGCCTTCTCTGACCCTTTTCAGAACTAAAACACCATCACAAAGCTATATCCAGTTTCTAAAATTGATGTTGAATTTTCAAAATATTTTAGAAATGTGATTCTAGGGTTCTTGGACTCCTGTCTTGGCAATAGGTATGGAGGTGTTGGAGTAAAAGGGATATTGTAGGATTTCTTATATAATTAGAAATATATAGTTGAAATTATCAGGACTTTTCTCTCCTTTAATTTAGAGGATGTAAAGGTTTTTTTTAAATTATTTACAAACCTGGAGGGGGTGCCTCATCATCACTTGTTGGATGCATAACCTACAAAAGTAGTTTCTGTGTTTGGACCAAGCTTAGATGGCAGCTTAATGTTCCTGAGCTAGATTTTGGCCTCTGATTGAAACATCCTTCTTGCTTCTAATAAATAATCTGAACAAAATAACATTGTTTTATACATAGAATATGTTGCAGTTCAGTGAATAATAAATAATTCTTCATTGTGTAACTTGCTTGCTTACAAATATCATTAGTGTCCCAATCCTTTAGACAGTGTAGGTCAGCATACACATAAGTTTCAGCATATAAGACAAAACACAGAAGCTTGAATATTTTTCTTCTAGCTTTTTCTTTAAAACCAGTTTTGTGGTGTAAAGAATAAAACATTAGGATGATAAACCTATCACACATTGACTGTGTACTGGTAAGTTTTGGTGTTTGTTTCAGTGTTGGCTAATACCGTAAATATTCCTTAAACATAAATTGTGAGGAAACAACTAAAACTACTCACTGTATTACACTGTATTGTTTTCCATAAATATTTTTCTGTAAATATTATCTAATTAATGGTTGGGGTGTTTTACATTTCCAGTATTTCCAGTGGTCCAACACAAAAACCAGGCATTTTTATCAGCAATGTTAAGCCAGACTCTCTTTCAGCAGAGGTGGGCTTAGAGGTAAGTTTGCCACCTTCCAAGGTAGGTACCACAAGGAATTCTTGTTTTGTACTCACACCTTCAAGGTGGGAAAGAAACATCTGGTGATTACATTTCAAACAAAGCTAGTTTTCTAAAGTTTTAAGAACATGAGTGACCTGGGTCAGACCAATACTCCCTCAAGCTCAGGATTTGATTGCAAGCAGTGGCAGTAGGAGATCCTAGTGTAGGAGGATGTGCAAGCCTGACCAGTTTCCAGTCTGTTTCCCCTGTGCTCTGCCAGTACCCATGATTGTTGTATTGATGTTAGAGAGCACATCTCTTTCTGTTTTCATTTAATATATGTACTAACTTAACATCTGTACTAAAATTTGCATTAATTTCTTTAGGTTGGTGATCAGATTGTTGAGGTGAATGGAGTGGACTTTTCTAATGTGGATCATAAAGAGGTAAAATCAAGTCTTCTGAATTCCCTGGATTTGTAGTTGTCATCTTATTAAACATCTGTCCTGTTTCCTGTCCATAAAACTTGTGTTTTGATACTGGGCTTCTGACACAAGGGGTTGTATATTGAACCTGGGAATTCAGAGATTTCCATACTTAGCACTCTCTTTAGTTCTGGAAATTCCAGTCATGGCAACCAGCATTATACTGGCCTTTTATCACTTCATTCACACTGATTTTTGTTTTGTTTAAATTTGCAGGCTGTCAGAGTGCTCAAGAGTAGCCGTACTTTGACTATCTCTGTGGTAGCAGGCGCTGTAAGTAGTATGTTTGTAAAAGCAAAGCATTTGCAAGCAGAAAATTGCTATGTGGATAAATAAATGGTAAAAATAAATGGATAAAAACAAAAGCTGCGTTTCTTTATGAGATCTATACCTCTGTCAAACCAAAACAGTTTTGAGTGGCACGTGATTCTTTCATACCACACAAAGTATTCTCAAATAAAACATGATTGCAAGCCAGTGCAAAACCATTCCCTTGACAAGGAATGGAAATTAAATTTATTGTAATGGTCTGTCATGTTTGAGAGCTTCTGTTCTAATAGATATCTGCTTCTGCTGAAACATGGAAGGTGAATTGGATTGGAGACAAATAATTTTTAATCTTGAATAGCTGATGCCTTAGTCTTATTCTAAATGAGTTCCTTTTGTAACTGTTTATCTGATCTCATTAGTGTATTGACACACTGAAAATTGCTCAATTTTTCATTTCCACTGTTCTGTGCAACAGAACTATAAGCCTTTGGAGTCTAATCTAAAGGCAGATGAAATTAATTAAATCTTCCCTCTGACTTCAGTGTCTTTCAATAAATGTTTTAATGTTTTTACTGCTTTAATCCTTATAGAAAGTGTGTAGTTGTATACAAGAGGATAATCAAGTTCCATAGACTAATCAAGACCTTGTTTTCTAATTGCCTTGCAACTGAATTAAATGGGAAAAAAAAAGATTTAATAAGTCGCTTCAGCTGCTTCCTAAGGGCTCACGTATACTGTGTAGCTACATTAAGGAATTAATAGTTTATTCGGTCTACTCCTGCAGTAACAGAAGATGAAGTTGTCCAAAGGCACTGCAGACATTTTTTAAACAAATACTCTGGGCTAGTTGATTAAGCTCCAGGAATCCAACATCCTAAGGACTTAGTCTCAACTCCCAGTTACGTTAAGAACTTTAAAAATGTGAGATCTACGTCAGCATGCATCACTGGGATGGTATCCTTAAAATGGCAAATTGTTGCCATGGAACTCTTCTGTTCTTCACTCCTTCACCTTGCATGTCTCTTCTTTGTCCAGAGAACAGATAGCTTAAGGAAGCAGTTCCCTACTATGGTGCAAAGACATTCCTCAGTGACTGGTTTTATTCAAGATGTCTACTTTTGTGCTTTAGAGGCAGGAAAAATCCTGCCTTCCTAATTAACATGGGATTTCAATTTCAGAAATAAAAATTAGATTAATGTTATCAAAGTGTTCTACCAATAGCAGTATGGAAATATCTTTCTTGAATAGAAAATAGTGCTGGTGTCTTAATTGTAAAGCAAATGAAACAGGAACAAAACCAACTGAAGTACATGAGCTATACAGTGTTTTGGGGATGTACATTCCCTGTGTTTGGGTTCCTGAATGACGACACATTTCTGCAGCAGCCAGGCATAAGAGCATTAAAACACAGTAACTGTGTAGTTGTCTTCACATTGGGAATCATTCAGTGTTCTGTTCTCTAACATTTCATTGCTCAGTGAGATTTCAAGAAAGTATAATGTGAAGTTTTTTCTGGGTGACACACTGAGCATGTATTTGGTGTGACCCCTATGGTGTCGTTGCTGACTTTAGTAGTGGCAAACCTCTTCTCAGGTGTTCAGCACATAATAACTTTTTATTATGAAATAAAGCTTTCTAGAGGCTGAAACTAGAATAGCTCCTTGGAGTAAGCAATCAGATCTTTGAGGATCTTTCAGGGTGTGTTCCTCAGGAAGAGCAGTGTGAGGAAATGGCAAATGTGCTACTATGTAATTGGGTTTGAATTATTAGAACTGCATTCATGAGATATTTTCACAGCTGATTGGGGTGGTGGTTTTGATTGCAGGGAAAGGAGCTGTTCATGACTGAAGAAGAAAGGCAAAGAGAAGCACGTCTCCGTGAGCAGGAGCGCCAGGAGTTAATGCATCAGAAGCGGCTTGCACTGGAGACCAACAAAATCATCAAAGAGCAGCAAGAGAAAGAGAGATTGTGAGAACTCTCTATAGGACAGTCTAAAAAATTTAGCTTGGATTTGAAGAGGGCATGGAAGACAGGAGCACATAATTATTTCTGTGATGCTTCTCACAGAAGTGAGAAGATTCTCAACTTAGATTAATTATGTTTTGCTTTTGCAGAGTCACTGTTCATAAAATGTTTGTCCTGCGATGTTCTTGATGTTCTGGGCTTTCAAAGCTGATAGCATTCAAAGCCATCTTGAGTCGAAGGGGTCCCTCTGCTCCCTGTCATACCCCAATGATTCAGTGTGATATTCATTAGTTTTCTGATGCTATTCACTCATGCTTTATTTTTAGCAAGACAGATAGAAATTTTATACTCGTACAAAAACACGCTATAGTCTTGCCTCAGAAGGAGGTAGTGACTTAAAAAATTAAGTAAATGATATGCCCTGATTATCCAGATGGTCAGGAATGTCCTCAGGGTTCCTAGGAAACCATACTGAATCTTTGGTATCTTAAAGATGGCTTTTAAAACAGCGTTTTCCCCCAACACAAATGCATTTACTGTCTGTATCTTTTACTAACTGTATGCTAACCCACTTTGTTCAGGTTCATACTCAGAAAATACTATTTTTATCATGTTGTCCTAATTCTTCTTATTATAGAAGAAAGCTGGAGATTTCCCAGAAGGCTGCAGAGGAAGAAGAGAGATATCGCAGAGAAATAGAGCAGTGAGTAAAAACCTTACACAGGCAAATGTGCCACCTGGAAAAGGGTTCCTTGTGTATTAGATCTGGCTGAAAACATTCTGCCTGTTGCTTTCAAATGAAATTGTGTAGAACTTCCATTTAGCTGCATGTAGGAGCCAGTACTTAGCAGTCAGTACACTGCAGCTAAAGAATAGGCAACTGATCTGAAAATCAGCACCTGTAAACTTGAGGCTTATGGCAATAATAAATTCAATGGCAAGTTGAAATTGAGCACTTATTTTAAAAGTGTTAATATATAGAGAAGATTAAGGAAGTTCTGTGTCCCAGAACTTGTTTACTCTGTTGTCACTGAAACACTGCATTTAATTCTAAGAGAAAAAAAAGCAGTACTGCTAAGAAACAGATCAGTACTATATTTTTAACTTAAGCATTCTTTTACATTTGGAAGTTTGAAATTAACCGGTTTTTATCACAGTAATTAACTTTCCTGCTAAATGATGGTGGGAAATTGAATGAAAGTGCAAGTTGCAGAATAATATCTGTTCTGAATCAGCCTTTTAGAGCTAAGATTGACCCTCAAGTCTTTGGCTTTGCCTCTTTGACATATTAAGGGGGTTTTAATTCATTTAATTAATTAAAGTCCCTTTTCATGCATCTGTATTAGCTAAATTTTTTTGGTAGGAAAAGAGCAGGGATTTCTGAATTTGTGAGATGCAAAAAGAAATATATTCCCCAGCTGTCACAAGAGGAGAATCTTCTGGCAGTCCTGCTGTGGGTTCTACAGCAGCACGTGGATGAATTCTTATGCATTTCCCTTTTCTGATCCCAGGGAATTGATAACATCCTGTTCTTTATTGTGGCCTACTATAGAAATTCCTGCCATAGCCAAAAGCTGCTATAAAAGCAGGCCATCACAGGTGAAGGATGATTCTGTTCTCCAGATCTAGATTGCCTGTCTGTTATAATGGATGTTGGATGTCTGCCGTGTTGTTCTGCACTAAGAGCATCTTCACTCACCCAGGGAGAGCTTTCATGCCCTGAGGGCTGCTCAGTGTAAGGTCTAGCACAGCTTCATACTTCCTTGTACAATTTTAAGGGTTGCTCAGGCACTTTGAAGCTTTTCCATATCACAATCCAAACTGTTATATCAGTGTCAATCTCCTGGGTGAGGAAGAGGGAGGATGGTAGTAGAGGAACCTAGATGAAATCTAAAGCTGAGATTTAATGAGCAGTTGTGGCAGGCTAAAATACAACATTTTTCTGTATTAATTGTTTGTGAGGATAATGCCTTGCCTTCTTTTAAGAATCCTTTCTGCAGGAATTCGTTGTATAAACTCACCATGCCCTTTTTTGGTATCTTACATTTGAAAAAATTTCAAATGTGCCTAAATGGCAGAGGTCCCTAACTCTGTGTACTGCAAGTTACATTGTACCACCAACCTTTTAAAACTAAAATTCAATGAAAAAACATTCTATCCATTGTTCCCTCGCCTCTAAATTTAAATAGTGAGCTCAGCTACAAATTTAAGAGTGTTTTGACTCCATGTGAATATTTTTTCAATTTACTTTAGCTAATTTAGAGATGCAAAAGATAGTCCAAATATAAATAGCATCATATATATATAAGACCTGGTAAATTTTGGCACCATATTAAGAGTTCAAGGCAAGCTATAGTCAAAAATAGATCTTGGATCATTTAAGGCAACATATATGAAGCTACATGCTGTTAGGTTATTCAGAATTTCAGCTGTGACATACTTGGTATTTGCTAAATATTTGTTTGAAACATTCTTTTTCTCTGATCAAGGTGCCAAAATAGGTAATTTACTTGTTTTACATGCTCTTTTCCTGAAGTCTGACACTCTGTGCACCACCCCCATCCTCTATCTGTACCCATCTAGTCCTCTCTCTTCTCTTTTTTTATTTTTTCCCTTTTTTCCCCCTGGAATACAGAATTTAATGTGGTTTCCATTTCAACAATATTTATTTCCTTTTGAGAAGAGTCGCTTTTTATGGCAACCTAGAACTACATGTTTAGGAAGCATTCATCAAAATATCTTTAATATTAATTAAATTAATTAATGTGAATTTAATTATGTGTCTCCTCTCAATTAATGGAGAGAAGACACATTTTTGGGGTATAATTTGCCATTGTGACATCTGATTTAGGTGTATGGGAGATATTCTGTCACTCAGTGTTTCAGTTAAAACTGACAGTTTTTCTAGTAAGTAATTCCAGTCCTAAAAATGACAAATTGGTTAGTGAGAGATGTTTTTTTACTTCATTTAAGTCAGTACTGTAGTGTGTCACTCATGGCTTAGTATCTTTGCAGATGTTTATATAACAGGCTTTATAAGTCTAAATATTAAATATCTGACACTGTACTTTGAAAATTATCTTAGTAGCTTAGTAAATGAAACAGATTGATGAAAGGAATTCAGTTACGAGGAAGAAGCAGTTTATTGCACTTTATATTCAAGAGAAAAAACAAATATGTTGAAAAATTATAGTGGTAATGAATACATACTGATGTTGTTGGTTTTGTACTCAGAATGTCTAACTGCATTTGTTTCCTCTAGGATAACAGCAGAGGAAGAGAAATTTAAAAAGGAGTGGGAAGAAGACTGGGGTCCTAAAGAACCACCCAAGTCTCTAAAAACTGTAACTGCAGAAGTGCACTCTGCCCCTCGTTCCAAACACAAAAGTAAGTAGTAATTGATGTTAAATTGCCTCCTTCTGTTTGTCTCAGATATATCACTGAGCTGTATGGAATATATCACCAGTTTGTCTCCAGGTTAAGCTAGCTATGAATTGGTTCTTTTCAGAAGGCTGGAAGCATATGATAAATCAATTACATAACTCTTATTTAACAGGTACCTATCTTGGAAAATCTACATCCATTCAGATAGCCATGGTTTTTAACAATCAGCAGCAGGAAAAATAAAAATAAGGCTTACTAAGAAATGGTTTGAAGCATCAACCTCTATAGCTTGGGGGTTTGGTGCGTTGTTTTGCGTGTTGTTTCTGTTCAGTGGTTACCTGGCAACCTTTTCACAGTTTGGGTTGGAAGGGATCTTGAAGATTACCTTGTTCCAACCCTGCTGCCATGGGCAGGGACACCTTCCACTAGACCAGGTTGCTCAGAGCCCCATCCAAAACCTGCCTTTAACACTGCCAGGGATGGGACATCCACCACCTACCCTGGGCAACCTGTTCCAGTGCCTCACAGTAAAGAAGTTCTTCCTAATACCTAATCTAAATCTATCCTCTTTCAGTTTAAAGCCATTCTCCCTTATCCTGTCACTTTAGAAAGTTCCTATTCAATTTTCTGGTAGCCTCTTTTAGGTGCCAGAGGGCTGACCTAAGGTCTCCCAGCAGCCTTCTCTTCTCCAGGCTGAACAGCCCTAACTCCCTCAGCCGTTCCTCGTAGCAGAGGTGCTCCAGTCCCCTGATCAACTTCATGGCCCTCTGCTGGACCCATTCCAGCAGGTCCACATCCATCTTGTATTGGGAGCCCCAGAGCGGGATGCAGCACTCCAGGAGGGGTCTCATGGAAGCAGAGTAGAGGGACAGAATTCCCTCCCTTGCCCTGCTGCCCATGCTGCTCTTGAAGCAGCCCAGGATGCTGTTGGCTTTCTGACTTACTTGTCTGAAGGGAATTGAGAGAGTTGGAGCTTAGCTGGCAGTTAAGAAGCTAAATTGGAAGCTGCAAATTGTGTGTGGAGAGTGTACTAAAATTGTGTTGTACAAAGAAAAATGTGGGAAGTGCTTGTTGCATAATTTATAGGAGACCTGGGCTGACTCCTAACCTGATGTTATTTTATTATATTATTTTGTGTGTGACTTTGGGGAAGTCTGTTGATGGTTCTGTTACAGCAAAAACCACCAAACTCTGCAGGCTTCCCTTCACCACATAGCAGACTAATTGTCCACATGTAGATTCCAACAGCTCTTCAGGACTAGGGGAGGTTGGAGATTGATTTAAGTAGGGCCTTTTTTTTTTTTTAACAATTCTGTAGAAAAACATCCCGTCACTAACTGTGTTGTCTTTTATTTCATGGAGCCTTCTAGTCACACATTACTGATCTCTTTTTCATTTCATGGGAACCTCCAGTTACTGTCACTTCTGTCCCCTCACCCCTTTCCTCCTTTGTTTCTCTAGAAGATTTAAAGGGAGTTGCACATGACCAACTCGAAACAGATGACATGGATGAAGTGAACATGAAGCAGGACAAGCAGGTTTGCCACTCAGCCCTGACTTCCTATCCTGATTCAGATTCTCCCTGTGTCTCACCTCCTCCTGACAGTCAGTCTTGACATTGAACTGACCATTTGGTTTTCCTAGGGCAATATGTGTGGTCCTTTAGTAAACGATGAAAGATTTTGACACTGCTGCTGTCATTGCATCTAAAGACACCTTGATATGAAATCTAACAACTCTACAGAAATGTGGACTATATTGAGTGCTCTGTGTTAGCAGTTTCTTATATAAAGTTATGGTAATATATTCTTTAGTGTGTTTTTACTTAGCAATATATTTTATAATATTTATGCACTCGGCTTGAAATATTTTGTCCTGGGAAATGGAGCTTTTCATGTCTCCTGAAAAGCCATGTTCTGCCACAAGCTTGAATGAGTTTGAATACCTGTTTAATTTTCATAAGGCTTGCTAAAACTATGGTAAAGTAGGAGAGTGACCATAAAAATCTTAGCAATGCACCTGCCTGTGTGGTTCTGTATGAAGATTACTCGCAATTTCTTTGTTTGACATACAATATGTATCATTAAAATAAGGGAAACTTATGACTAAATGTACTAGAACAATTTATCAAGAATTTAGCTAAGAACTTGTCATGTAATAACAAACCTCTGGTGTTACGCCTTCAAATAAATTTTAATGTTACACATATCAGCATGGATTGGTCTGAGTACGAGCCTACTCTTGGCTCTTCTTCAAAAAACAACTTCTCCTTTACCTTTTGTAGCTTTTGGATGGTTTTATCGATATGATGGAAAATTTCCCACAATCCGTAAGGTACAAAGCTTGAAATGTGAATTTGTTTGCTGTGTGTGTGTTTGAATTGGAGTGCCTCAGTTTTCTTCTTCTCTGTTATTTGTCAACATTCTTTATAGTGAATGCTCCTTCTTTTAAGGTATGCAAAAATTAAGGTGCCTTTGGGATGCATGTGTCTAGGACTGTCCTTTGGAGTCCTTCAGGCTCTGAGTTATGCCATGTGCAGAGGGAATTGGATAACAATACTTTGCAGAAGGTGCTCATTACAAGTGGGCAGTGCATGTCTTCATGTTCTCCAAAAGTCCTCAGAATCATGTGTATATAAAAACAGTACAGAGACAAAAATTATACAGTTACACATTTGCAAATCTCCCTATCTGAGTGCTGAAGGCAAAAGGCTTTTAGGCATGCACATATGAGCAAAAAAAAAAAAAAAAGAAATTAACAGTATTTAAGCTGATAGAATACTTCTGTGTCTGTAGAGATGCTGCTGAGGTATTGCAATTTAGAAGAGTTTCAAATAATGTTTTATACTTGCTGTTTCTTCCTTCTCTTTATTTCTTGCAATGTATATTAGCTGTATTATTGGGGACTTGCTATTGTGTTGTGTGCTGTGGTGGTGGGTTTTTTGGTCATTACCTGTGGTAAAAGTGCCATGAAGATTGTGTGTGTGTACCTGGCAAGAATTCGAGGTTTCAGAGGAGGTCAGGATTGTTTCTGACAATGAAGTATTTGTGTCACTGTTCAGGACTGTTACTTTGACCTCCTGTGTGCCCAGGATATGCCTGTTTCCCTTAAAAGAGGCTGGGAGAAGGTGGTGCATTCCAATACCTTTTTGTACTGCTAGTGACTGTAAATCCTCATGGATCTGTAGCCTGTGTGAAAGCCAGGGCAGTGGGAGTTTTTATCAGAAAATTACAAATGCATGTTATGGAAACTTTTCACACAAAGAGGGTAGGTAATATTTTGTGTTGCTGCTGACAACCATAGTTTAGAGAATGCCCAAGTACCTCTTCATATCCTAATGATCTTACACAATTCCTGTTGAACTTTACCACACATTGTGCACACAAAGCTTGAAAAGATTTATTTTTAATCATTTGCTTTTGGCAGTGATGAATTTTCATCCTACTCCCTACTGCTAATGATTTTTTTGTTTGCTTTAAAAACAAAATTTCACTCTGGACTAAAAATGTTTGTAATAGGAAGTAAACTGAATCCATGGGGAAAATTGTAGGAAAGGATGAATCATCCTGTTGTATCTGAATGCTGTGAATGCAGCTAAGACAGTCAGATATATGTTCATGTTCTAGAAGACTTTGGCTTGTGTACTGCTTAGTGTGCCTTTGAATTCAGTAATTCTTCAAATGTTGGTACCTAGCAAGTTGGCCTGCCTGATGTTTCTGGCAGAAAGTACTAAAAGTATCTTCAAATTTCTTAGAGGATGATATTGGCAATTATTGTTAAGGTAAAAACCAATTATCCCTGAGTAAAATACCCCACTGAATTAGGTTAATTTTAAAATATTAGTGTGAAAAGCTAGTGTTTTTTAGTTAAGCTTTATCTCCAGTGTTTTTGGGGTTCCTTTTCCCCCTGCTCCCCTCCCTACAACACAACCACCACGTATCAATGAAGCAATAGACCACATACCACTGAACTCAGCAGTACAAAGCTCCCATTAACTGCTTGACTGGGGGAACTGGCTTTTGTAGCTTCCAGGGAAAATGTCTGTTTTCCAAGGCTTTGTTATCAATATTAACATGCAAAAGGTGAAAGGAAGACAAATAATGCTATTTAATGTGAAGCTGTTCCTGGTGGTTTTGGGAATGCAAAGCATGAAAAGTATAAATAGCTGATGATGATAAGAACAAAATCAAACCTGAAGCACAGCCGTTCTGGCAGGGGCAGTAATTGTCAATAAGTGCCCACCTGCTCCTCTGTTTTACTTTTCATAAATGAAAGGAGAACATGGCGTTTCCGAAATGAGCTACATCCTACCTGTACAAATGTGAAATGGTAGCAGAAATGTGACATCACTAAAGTAGAAATAAGGAGCAGTGTGTGTTTTGAAGACAATGGGAACAGAGGTTTCCAAAAGACTGTGTAGCTTTTCCCTTTGTTTGTATCCTGCATCTAAAATTTTAGAGTCAGTTAGTGCTGTATTAGTTAACTCATCTGAGTAGATTTTATCCAGTGCTTTTAGGAGCTACATGATCTCTGTGATGTAGTGTGCCTTCTTGGAAGCAACTCAGTTTCTGCACTGATCTAAACCTTTCCTTTACAATTCCTTCTTTCAGTTTTATTAGGGGATGCAATGCTGATTTTAGGGCATATGCATGAAGCTGTTGGGTGCATGGACTATTCATACCTACTTATACATGAGCATCTGTCACCTGAAAGTAATCAGTCATATATATATGTGTGTACATATATATGTATGTATATATATATGTATGTATATATGTATGTATATAAATGCCAAAACAAAGAGATGGCAAATACAGACCCAACCAAAACTGTTTGAATATTCACAGTTTTGTAGTGGGCCCGTGTGCCCTAAAGCTGTAACTTTACAGAGGAACAAAAAAGTTGAATTATCTGATCTCATCAAGCTTATGTTAGGGAGCACAAGCCCTCCAAAAAGTTTGAATTTCCTGCAAATTGCTGGGTAAAGGGACTTTGGATTTTCTTTTAAAAAACCATCCCCATACTTTCATAGACTGTAATTAATTTTTCAAGGCAGACACTCATGTACCAAAATGGAAGTTTGTGGTGTTTCTAGCTGATGTAAAAATTTTTGTTAAAAAACCTTCCCAGAAGGGGAAAGAACGAAAGAAGACAAAAAGTGATAGTTTTTGTGAACAGAAGAAGAATAAAAAGGAAATGGAGTTTGAGCAAAAGCTTGCCAAAGAGAAAGAAGGAATGCTGGAGAAAGAAAAACAACTGAAAATAAATCGTCTTGTGCAGGAGGTATGTTGTGATCTATCAAGTACAAAGCTATATGAAAAGAAAATTAAATGGATTTTTAGTAGAATTATTTTAGCAGGACACTTGTTTAATTATGTCAAAGATAATGGAATTTTAAAAACTGTTTTACTGCCAAATTCTGTTGCCACATTTGCTTATTTCTAGTCAGCTTTTGCCCAAATGAGGATAGCTCTGCAGTTGTGTCCATGTGCAGTGATGAATTTAATGAAAAACCGCAAAATAGGAAATCCTTCTTGAAAGTATTATTATTTTCAAAACTATTTTAGGTAGCATTTCATACTTTTGAAACCTATTTGTATTATGGCCATACCTGTAACCTTTTCTAATGCACCAATGTTATGGTCAAGGTATCTGAGACAGAACGAGAAGACCTGGAAGAATCAGAAAAGGTGCAGCACTGGGTGGAAAGACTTTGTCAAACACGGTTAGAACAGATTTCCTCTGTGGAGAATGAGTCTCCTGAGGTAAAATTGTAGCTTTTACATATATTGCATGATCTCTAAATAACTGAAAGTTGTCTCTTAAAAGCAACAGGTTTTACCAGTGAAAAAATCTGTCTTTGTCTTTCCCCCCAGTCTTCTTTCTAAGAGGAGGGGGGGGAACATCACTAATTGATGACTTAAAATCTATAGAATTTGCTTTTCCTATATTTTATGAAGACTTAAACATTATTCTAATGAACTGATTGTGTTTTGTCCTTTTTAAATATATTATCACCACTGAATTAACTGTTCTATTGTCTCATGAAATATTTGGGCCAGGTGGGACATGCTACCAGTAACAAAAGCTAGATCCAGCTATATTCATTAGTGAATATAAGAACATCATTGATGATGAGCTCTTGGAAGCTTCCTTGTATTGCGTGAAATAAAGGAACAGGATAAGAAAATTACAAAAAAGCATGAAACTCACAAGGAATAGGATTTGGGCTTGTGCTTTAAGTAGACCCCCTTTAATCAGGGGAGCTGCAGGTAGTGATTGTTCCTTAGAGCCTCATGGTTTTAGACATGGAGTGAGGCTTTCCCACCATCCTGTTGCTCTGGCTGTCTTCCAAGGAAAGCCACTTCCAAGAGGAACACTGCAATCTGCTGAGCTCCCGTGGGATCCCCGAGAAATGACAGCCACAAAAGGGACCGTGGGGAGCACTCTCACATGATTTCCCTTTGGGTCAGCGTGGAGCAGCTCTGAAAAAAGTAGCTGATCTTTTGTTCCTCATGGCACAAGGCTCAGATCAATGCAGTTTTTCAGTACAGGTCATTAGTGGAATGATTATGCACAATTTTTCTATCACAAACTTGGCAGCTTGTGTTCTGCTAGAACTTTGTTCCTCTTACTTTTTAAAGTAAGAAGGAACATTACAGATTACAAACACTGTTGTACTTTCAGAGCTCTACCTGGATTTAAGACAAGCACTCTGTGTTGTGTTTGCTCCATTAATTTTTCCATTACATTATATATAATTGCTCTACTACGATTTTTCTACAAACCTACCCAAGCAGTTAAACATGTAAAACTCAAAACCTTAGTGCTCCTTAGGGGTAAATGCAGCTGAAAAATATTCAGGTGCTACAGGTTTGAACTGTTTCATGGGAACAAAAGCATTCAGGATCTCAACCTCTGCCAAAGAAATAGCTATTTTTCAGCACCAAGCCGTGAGCATGTTAGATAAGAAGAATGTGAAAAGTGTTACCCACTTGAGGGAAGTGTTGCCATATTAGAGTAAGATGAATGTGCCTGTCAGACAGCTTGTCTACGTAAGGTTACCTCAGTTGAATCTACAAAATAGCAAAATGACTGAAATTTTCTCAAATACTCCAGTTTCATCACTGATAAATACTAGCAACTCTAAGAACATATGTAGATTCCTTCCTCACACACATCCTTATTTTTTTGGATGAGCTGCTCATTGTTTTCAAACTCTGAAGTTGTTTAGCATCCCACTATATCTGGTGTGGATTAACATAAATTATAAGATCTCAAGCCCCTTGAGGTTCTGAATTTCATAGCACACTAAACATTTTGTTTTGATAGCTGCTTAAGCTTAGTTTCCTTTCTTGTACTAATGTGTGGTTATGTTTACACAACTTTAACCCCTTTCCCTTTTTTAATGACAGAGAATCTCAGGGCCTGTCTTTGATTATTTTCCTTCAAATAATCACCTTTGCGAGGAGTAATTCTTGCTTTCTCCTCATAAGAGCCAGAGAGGCAAAAGTTGTGTTATCTTGGGTTGTCCTATGATTTTGCCTTCTGAAAACTTTGTGCCATTGGGGTTTCGTGGGGTTTCTTTAGTTGACCCCCTTACCCAACAGCTGCTGTCACACCACTTCCATTTTTCTTCCTTTTAAACTGGAATCCCAAGGAGTGCTTTTAGAAAGGCTTTCAGAGTAAATGTTTGTGTATATTCTGTGTGGGAGAAGCAAAGATCTTCCTGTGGAGGAGCAGTCAGGCTGAGCAGTGTCCTAGGGCTGGCCATACATCAGAACCGTAGCAGGCTGCAGCGTTGAGGCAGATTTCTCTTCTGTCGCGCGTAGCTGGCGAGTGGACGTGCTTCTGCCTCTCCCTCTGCCACCTCGATGCGGCGCTTTGCCGGGGGCCTGCAGCTGCACACCACAGATCTCGACGACATAAACCTGGATGAAGTTGACAAACCCAAACAGCGCGCGCCGCCACCTCCGCCACCACCGCCGCCCCCCAAGGTTACCCCAGCGCCACCAGCTCATCCACTTCCTGCCTCAAATGCTCCACGAGGTCCAGCCCTGTTGGTAACACCAGCTTCCCAGGTGACCTCGGGATCTGTTTGGATGCGTGCGCCTTTACTGTTCCCCTGCGTGCCTCCCTGCCCTGATCCATCACCCTCTGTGTCCACTGGACAGTCCCTCCTGCCCCTTGCCAAGTTAAAAGAGGGAATGAGGTGGTTTCCTCATTTTTTCAGTAGTGATTGCAGTCCAGAGGTAGTTTCATTTTAACATTTTTTTAGCATAAGTCAGGAGGAGTTTGCTCTCTTGCCTGCATACATTGTAGGCCTATTACCTGCACATGTCCTAGGCAGAATGTATCAGTTAAAAAAAAAGAAGATTTGGACTTGAGTAATTAAAGAAAAAAAAAAAAAAGGCAATTGCAGGCAGATCTAATTCATTGTTAAATTTGAGAAAAGTATCCCTGTAGTGAAAATTACTTGTAGAAGTACTTTAAATGTGTCATTAAATTTCTTCGTTAGGTGAGAAGAGTGGACAAAGAAAATTGCCTTAAAGTCAGAAGGTCCAACTTTTAGAAGGTTGAAACTGTGTAAAATAAAAAAGCAATCGCTGGTAACCTGGTTTGACTTTTTGCACTTTGAGTAAACATCAGCTTTCTCCTTACTGCAATCGGAGTCCAAAAGAGGATCAAATGAAAGAAATCTTGTGCCAAATCTTACTTTAGGAAAGAAATGGCAGCTGATTGATCATAATTCCCTTTGCTAAGCACTGTAGTGATAATCATGTACTTGTTCTTTTGGCAAAAGATGCTTACTTGTTTCAAGCAGCAGAAGAGGATCTCATGTGGTCACTTCCTTCCTACACAGTTTTCTGCATGGGTTGACTGACTGCACTGATCCCCCTAAATTGGGGTTTTGCATGTTTACTCAATAGTCTTTGTATTTGCATGGTTCTCCTTGGATGGGAAGGATATGCAAATTTATCACTTTTTGGTGGAAACTGGTAGATTCTCTCTTTGTGAATAAATACCCCGATGTGACCCATGAATCTCTAGTACACTTAAGTGGACCTCTGATAGTGCTTGATCTATGTGGTTCATACATTTGAAGTGCCAAGAACGTGCTAGATCTACTGAAATGGAAGTATCGTATGTTCTTCTGGATAGCAGGTTTCCCAAGTTATTTGCAAAATAAAAATGACATGAAACGACACAAGTGTTGAGAGGAGGAATACACTCTTCTGAAGAGAACAGAAAATACTCAGATAGAAGGAGTAATATAGGAACTGCCATACTGATCTGACCCCAAACCAATATATTCTAATATCTGTTTCTGGCAGTTTGTCACTGCTAGCTGTGTTAGAGAAAATAAATTAATAATTAAGAAAAATATGTTAGGTAGCAACAAATAACCTAGCCTTTAAAATTAATGTCAGTTTTTACTGAATATAATTAGTGTATATGAGGAAATAACTAGGCTCTTAGTAAAATTAATTGAGCCAAAGCTGCTTTGTTTATAAATACATAATTCAGTATTTCTAATGTCATTTCAGAAATGGAAGAAAAATCAAAAGCTTGACAATTTTTTCTTGCTGCCTTTTGTAAAGCCAGTTTTTAACCCAACAGATAAGCAATGCAGTGCATTTCTGTGACTATGGGTTAAAAATCTTATGTTTATGCCCGCTAAAGCCCAAAATAAGACAACTGTAGTTGTCCCATAAGCTCATTTTTCTAATATTACTCAAGCTGATAAATCTCTGCATTGCTCCATTTTTGGTTTTAACCCAGATCATTTAATTTCCAATTCAGCTTGAACAAAACCTGACAAAAGGAATAAAAATCCTGTCAGAGACATTCTTGAGAACTAGCTATTAAAATACCTGGTGTAAATTGTCGGTTTCTGAAAAAATTAATATTAGCTTTGCACTTTATATGAACCCAGTACTAAGTGTGTTGCTGTTTAGGTTGTAAGAAACGCCTCCCATGTTGGCCAAGTGTCCCCTGTGTCGAGCAACCCACTGGTATGTCACGTGCTGTTCATCATGGCTGTAGATTCATGAACTTCCCATGTAGTGCCAATGGCAAGGAATTGTCAAGGGTTTCACTCTGCATGGCTAATTTATTTAAAATTCAGCACGTGGAATGATCTGTGTGGATACATGGCTCTGCTGAAAGCACAAGTGGTGGAAGTGACTCCTAATGGTCCAAGGACTTTGTATTGCAACAGTTTAGCAATCCATAAAATGCAGTCCATATTTGCATGTTGTGAATGTCTATATGTCACAGCACATGTGCTTTGTTCTTCCATCGAGGCAAAAATTGCTAGGTTCAAACTATCTTTTAAATATAATGGGTGCTAAGATGCAAGTTTCATCTCAGAACCACCAGTAGTTTGATATCTCTTTGCACTGATTTTGAGTCAGAATGATCAGACATCCATTCTGTCTGCGCTCTAGAAAAATCTATTGCTAAATTGTGCAACTCCAGGAGAAATCATCCCATTCCAGTGCAGCGTAACAAGTTGGTATCTGCAAATCTGTTGATTCTGATTCTTCTAAATTCAGAATGCTTAATAATACAATGTATTTTGCAGTGTGGAAGCACATTTGTTGAGTGATATCCAGGGACAGGGACTTTCAAATATCTGATTCAAACTTCTAAAAAAACTATTTAAGAAAGAAAAGGATTTGGGAGGGGGGAGGAGGAACCACAGGGGAAAAAACACACACACACAAAAAAACAAACAAAAAAACAAATCCAAAAAGTCGCTTAATCCATTTGCTGGAAGTAGATAAATCATTTCAGAGGTTACAGCTTGTACCATAAGAACAATCTCTGGAATACATCACATTTCCTATGAGAAACATTGAGAGAAGTGTCCCAAGAGTTGCTGGGGTTAAGTCAGAAACTGAACCCACATGGCTCGGTTTTGAACTCTTTTCTTCAATAAAATGGTGCTTGATGTCAGTGGGAGTTTTGGCTGAGTGAGAAGTGTAGGATTGGACTAGGACGTGCTGGATGATTGGGTCTCAGATGCCTCTGGGTACCTCTGCTTTGTGGAGTCAAGGGCAGGGAATTAACCTAACAAAACCAGGCTGTTAAATCAAAATAATTTGACTTGAAAGTCTTTATGGAAAGCTGCTTGTTGCAGCCCTGCTGAATTTCATCTTAAAAGATCTATTTAGCCGTGGATTAGTTAAAATCTTATTTTGGGTTCACTGTGTCCTTACACTAAACTTTTGCGGTTTTGGGGTTTTTTTCCTCTACCTTCTCATTCAGTTTGTTGTTTTTATGGGAAAAATGCCAAAAGCAGGGCTGAGATTTTTCCATAATCTTGCTGGTGAAGCCAGAATTTAGGTGAAAAGCTACAATGGATATAAGAGAAATGGTATTTTGGTTTGTTGACTTTGTAAGCCTTAGTTAAAATAATTGTCAGCTCTTTTTTGTATTAGTGTCATTAAATTCTTTATGATAAACCATTTGAATTGAGGAGTCTTGGTGGAATGATGGATTTGCACAAATTAGCTTGTCAACTCTAATTTTCTTAAATTAACTCCGTAGCAACTTGCTCCAAGTCCACCTACCCAGCGTCGTCCAGGGGTACCAATAGTCTCTAAACCAGTTATGCTGCATCCTGACCCAAACTTCGTGGTCAGGCCAACAATCAAATCAGAGGCCCTGGTAAGCCTTTTAATATCCTTTTTCTGAGTGCTCCAGTACTGTGGGGGTTTGGTTTTGACACTGTTCTTTGAGAGGTCCTCAAAGAATCAATCTTTGTCCCATTTCCTGCTAACTAAAATTCCTGTATGTTTTCAAGCAGTCACTAATGGTAAGTACAAAAGAGTATTTTTCCTTTTTTTTCCATGGTGGAAAAGCTACTTTTAGTGACAATTTTTGAACAGGGGTGCATAATTCTAGAGCAGTGTAATGCCCTAGAACTTGTACTTCTTATTTCTCATCTATTCAGATGCTGGGGTTTATTTTTAAAAATTCTGAATTCATTGGAAATGAAATAATAAAAATTAAGTCAACTACTATTTTCCTTTGTAAACAGTCATTAACATCCTTGAACATATATGCCTTTTTTATAATTTCTCATATATAGATATATATGTTAAATGTATCTTTTAATTTCCAGGGGAAAAAGAAGTGTGTTGTTATACCAGACTCCAATATACTGGTCATGCAGTGTTACTGCAAAGTTCACTCACGATCAGCTTCTTTTTCTTACTTCTTTTCCATTTCTGTTTCAAATGCAAGTGAAGAGAAAAGTCAGAGGCTAAACGTATCAGGACCAACCATGTAGCATCCTTGGGAATTGTAGTTTATGACAAGGTGAGCCAAGGCTGAGCAAAAAAAGGAGACATTGCTACGACAGATGATAACTCCCAGCTGACAGTCCTTGAAATTCACCTAAAATAGCTGGTGGACTAATTAGTAGTATTTATTCTTGAGGGTTATCATGACTTCATCTGTTAATATCAGAGTTCTGTGTTTGTTGCATGTATGTGTGTAGACACACGTATATATGCATTTGTAAGACAGTAAGTGACAGAAAAAACAATCAAATTTGTGTTGCATTTATTTGGTTAAAAGCTATTTCTGGCAATTAATTATGTGCACAATATTCCTAGCTGTGTTTTATTAAAACACGATGGATTCCTTTGTCATTTTTCGCTTTAATAATTTAGATACTCTTGTTCCTTTATTTTCCCCAGTTACACTTGGAACAAATTTAAGTGATACTTAGTAACCACATTTCCCACAGCCAGAGTCATCTTGAAGGTTCTACATTATAAATGAATTGAATGGTAATTGGAAGCAGTTTTAATAAGTTGCTTAAGAGAAGGCAGGCACATGAGCTAAAAATAAACTCAGATCCCTCCAGTGGAGATGTTTCCTTCAGTTGGAGCTCTCATTTTGATTGTCTTCAGTAATTTAACATCTCTAAGCAATATGAAATCCCTTAGGAGAAGAATGAACAAAGTCATAATCTGCAGTTAATATCATCTAGCTCTTGAAAAAGTGTGTATATGTGAACTAGTTTGCAAAATGGATAATACCTTTATGTGTGATCAAACAGTCTTGGTACAAATTTTAAAAGGCACTTTTTTTTTTACTGACTACATACAACTAGTTTAAGAAACTGGCAACAAGATCCACCTCCATGGGAAGTGTCTTATAATTTGTTATGCATGCATGCACATTTTCCAAATCACAAGTCTGCTAAAATCTTTCAGATTCAATCATCTTCCTTCCCAAAGAGCCTTATATTAGTTGAAGATCAAAATTTCCATGAGAGCAGTATTCTGGTAGGACTTTGAGAGAAAGATCAGTCTATAAATTGGTTTGGTAGACACTATACCTCTTACTGCCATTGATGACTTACTGCAGTAAAGGGTATTTATTCATCCTCCCTGCAATGAAGTCACAAGTGGGATGTGAAGTAAACCCTGCGTGGATACTGAAGAGGGAGATGACTCCTATTAGTTAACAAAAGAAAAGGCCAGTGTATGACAAAACAAAGACCCTACCTGCCTGTCTCCAGAAGTGTATAAAAATTATAATTAGATTTCATGCAAAAGAGTGGGGTTTGGTTGGTTGCTACGTGTGGTTTTGTGCATGTGTGTTTCAGTTCATTGTTCAGATACAGGACCAGTTCTCCTTCTCTTAGTGGAGGACAGTATCACCAGAGACAACATGCCATTTGCTGTCTGGTTTCTCATCTTCCTAGATTTCACACACCTTATGGAACTCCAGCTTTTATGTCTTAATTTGACATAATGCACGTCACTTTTTCTACCTTGTTATTACCTGAATTCAACTGTCCTGCATACCAAGCTCAAGAAACTGAGGTTGATGGATTATTTGATTCAAGCAAGTAATCCAGTTGGCCTATATTCAAGCAATTGACTAGTAAAGAAGATGAAAAAACATGCACTTAAGAATAAAATAGGCATGCAAGAATGGGTAAAGTTCTCCTGTTACCTGGAAGGTAGTTGGGCCAGATAGTCTCTGTTGTGACTTAAGTAACCTTATTAACTAAATTCAGGTCAGAATTACCAGATCTTTTAACAGTTGATGAAAATGAAGTTGTTTTCACTTAAAAATAGGGAAATTATGGGAGATGTTTAAACCTTAAGTGTGACCTTGAACACTGAGGGCTACACTGAGTCAAAATCAGTGTGAGCTGTACTAGAGTTAACTGGAATACACCTATGACAAAGATTATTAAATTTTGGCTCAGAGAACAAGAGGAGACTGTTATGATTTAGTGGTGAGATTTTCATACATGCAAAGCCACCAGGAACATTAGTCTCTGCTCTCCCATCTATCAAAAACATCCTGATCTGTGAATTATACAAGGCTCTGCTGCACTTGCTGCTACGAAAGATTATTCCTCCCTTATTCCTTTGTGGCTGAATGAAGAATTTCTGAAGGGAAAAAAATATTTAAGCTTTCCTCTAATTTGCAAGATTTGAAGCCTGATTCTGCAGGACTGAAGTCAAGACAAGTGCTTAGATACCATGTGGTAAGACGGGGGAAGATTGGAAATTTCAGTTAGTATTGGTTATAGCCATAGCAAAACAATCTGTGTTGAAAATGATTTTTTTTTAAGAGAGGTTCTAAAGAGATTTGTGCAAAATCATTCCAAACGTCCTCCAAGACAAAAACTCATAGTTTGATTAATTAAACACAAACTGCTTTTCATTAACTCTAGAATATATTTTTCCAAGTAATGGTAGGACTATAGGACACTGAGAGAAACATTGGTGAAAATGATACATAGTAATTTGTTTTAAAGCAAATTGAGTTTGAAAAGGTAAATGCCAGAGTTCGGTCTGTAGAAAGTTTTTCTTGTTTCAGAAGACTCAAATGCGTTACCTGATTTGCTGCAAGGTTGTAAGTGGAGGCTGAGGGGGGGATGTCAGTCGTGTTTTGTATAATAATATGGGGGTTAGCCCATTTCACTTTTGAAAATTTTTGTAGACTAATAAGATATTCTGTATTTTAAGTGATTCCAAACTACAGCATACCATTTTGTTAGAATAGTGGAAGTGACAGAAAAACAGAATTAATATGGAATTTAAGACCTTGAAGCCAAACACAATAAAATAAAATCCATTTAATGATAGAATTCACCTCTTCAGTAGAGGAAATGCCTGGTAGGCAAGCAAATCTTAAATGTATAAACATATATTTATCATGACTTCTCAGTATTTTGGAAATTATTGTCTATCATTTTGTCTGTGTTTAGTATTGGGGGTTTTTTTAACTTTTTCTCATACATCTTGGATGAGAGACCCAAGCAACATTTTGTAGAAATCAGTCGTAAAAGCAGTCATGGAAAATATTTTTAAGAAATCTTGTGGTATGGAAATGTGCATTATTTATGTAGTTCATGTAGAATTCCTTCCACTTTGCATTCAGTACTGTTTCACTGTGTGTGTTCACTCATTTTGAAATGATACAGGGAACAAGCATTAACAAGTGTGATTCACTCCCTAGGAGAGCAAAATAAGCAGTAAGATAATTTATGAGTAGGTGATACTTACAGCAAAAAGTTAATACCTGGTTTGGCAATTTTCTTTCTTTTACAGCCACAAGAGATGTTTAAAAGGATGGTGGTTTACAATTCATCATTTAGATCTAACAAAAAACAAGTAAAATAACATTTTCCATGTTTTGTGTGGTACTTCTTGTTTGACTGATCATAGATTTAAACCTTTCCTTTCCAGTTCTGTTGCTCAGTTTCTAAAACAGAAGATGTAAGACAGCCCTAGTGCATGAGAACTGCTAGTCTTTGTAAGCTTTAAGTGTGTGCCTCTGGCTCCTGCTGGTCTAGGCAGAAGAAGAATGAGAATAAATCATTCTGGTTGAACCATCTGTAACTACTTAAAAGGTTAAGTGCAACCTTAAAGATAGTTGAACACTGATAACTGATCTGATACTGATAATCCTAAAATGTCCTTGTTTCTTTTAGTGTCTAGCTGCAATGCTTACAGTAATAAAATCCTTTATCAGTTTAACAAATAGAGCTATCATCATAACATACTTACTGATAGGAAATCAGAGGAACTGCTGGTTGAAAGCCTTGTTCATTCAGCCTTCCCGTATTGTGTAGGATTTTCCCACTGCATTTTTACTTTTGTTGCATTTCTCTGTCATAATGATGTTGTTTTCATCTCTTCATCTTTGGTTGGCTGGTGGTTCAATAGATGGTTCCTTGAAGAAGTGAACTTTATGCTAAACTTTTCCACTGCTGAAAAATGTGCAAGTTTCTGTACAAAACTCCTTCATTGGTACAAGCTAAGTTAGATGCATTGACTTTATATAAAAAGTTGGCACACAGTAGTGAGCTCACAGTGTGAGCTTTTGGGTGGTAAGACATTAAGATTAGTAATTTTTTTTTCTTTTAATCAGCTTCAATCTATATCTAGAAGAAAGAAATGACTGAAAAAGATCCAGCTTTGAGATTATTTATTTGCCAGTAAATGCCAGTATGTTCTGAATATATAACAATTTTGTTCTCAAGAGAGGTGTTTTTTTGAAAAATTTGTTGTTTCTGGTCGTGAGTTTCTCTTTTAATTATTTGTTGTTCTTGTTGTTGCTTGGGGTTTGTTTGTGGTTTGTTGTTATTTCAGGTCTCAATTGCTCTTGACTATTGTTGTTAGAAACCAGGGAAGCAGTATCATTAATATAAGTGCCTGTGTTTTGGAGGTTGTTTTTTCTTTAAATAGTAACTTCAGCTCTCACCTGGAAGTCCAGACAGAGGCTTGTTTCAGTGCCATCAAGTATTTTAGTGTTCCATTTTCAACTTATGCTCAGTCCTCTGAATGTTTTTTGTAAGTCAGGAAGGGATTAGTATGGTCTTACTCTTTCACCTGAAACATCCTGAGCAGTGGGAGGGTAGGCTTAGGACTGTGCTTTCCTCTTGGTGTTCCCTGGTTTGTTAGTCCCTGCTTGGTTATGGAGTGCACTCTCTGACCTCTGAATTTGTGGTGTCCATTTCAGGAAAGATCTGTTACGGTTCAGTGCATGTCTTCTTTCTGTCTTAGCAATATTTGTAAATTATTGGATCCAGATCATGTCTCTGGTACATAATGATATGAACCCAAGGGGACAGCAGTTCAGGGGAATGTTTGGAAATGGTTTTTCATCCACAGGGTGGTTGGGCACTGGGAGAGGCTTCAGAAGTGCCAGCCTGGCAGAGCTCAAGAAGTGTTTGGACAGTGCCCTCAGGTGCATGGTGTCACTCTGTGCAGGGGCAGGACTTGGACTTGGTGATCCTTGTGGGTTCCTTCCAACTCAGGATATTCTGTATTTCTATGGCTTTTGCTTGCAGCTTGGTTTTTTGGTGATTTTTTTTTTTTTTTTTATTTTGTGTGTTTGTTTTTGTGGAGTTTTTTGGGCTTTTTCCTGTTTAAAGATTATTTTCCCAGGAAAACTTCATTCAAGGGCAACATCTGTTTTTCATGGGGACAACCTGGGACAAAGAGTTCACTGACTTCCTTTAGATTACATAATAACTTAGGGACTTGGCTGAGATTGGAGTTCTTTCCTCTGAATTACTTGCTCCAAACCCATAGATCTCTACTTTAGCCATGATTCCAAAAGGCAGTACTAATTCAGTTATTCAAAGTAGTAATTGTTCAGGTAGCTTTCATTGTAAAATCATTTCTCTTACAGTTGCAGTTAAATGGTCCATAATATTAATACGCTTTGTAAATTAATGAATAAATGATTGATTGAAGTTTTTCCCCCAGGATGAAATTCTACCCTTGCTGATGTCTGTGATGAAATTCCCATTTATCTGGTTAACAAATGTAATGCAGTGTAACAAACTTAATGTAAGGCAGTGCTGTTACAGGTGAGATCAGACCCCAGAAGGTTCATAGTCACATCAAAATTGGGCAAGCGAAAGAGGTGATAAAGAGCATGGCAGGGGAGGCATTAGCATTTTCTGCTTCAACTTTGCCATTTAGCAGCCAGCCCTTAAATATACCACAGGAATCTGAAGCTGTGTATTTGGTTTACAAGTGGAAAAAGGCTTAGCTGAGTCTGACCATGGAATAGTCTTTGTTTTCAAATGGATCCAGTAAAAAAGAGGGCAATAATGAATGTCTATCAAGCTTGATCATGCACTGAACCACTGGTCTGTGTAAGGTAGTGGCTTGCCTGCTGTGTCTGCAAAGGGTTGTGTGGTTCTGCATTCCCCTATCACCAGGTGATTGCAGCTTGAGGCCACAAGAGTGGGAGCTAGGTGCCTCAGGAGAGATTTCTGAAGTTCCGAAGTCCTTACTTTAGCATGCGGGACAAGTGCAGAGCTTTCATAAATCCCCAGCATTGGCCATACAGTCTCACCCCGTAGCTACTAATCCTTCTCAAGACACTGCAACTCAAACATCATTGACTCCTGATTGCTGGTGCAGGAACTCCCACCTTTGCAGAAAAGGTAACTCCTGCTTTTCCCTGCAGTCTTGGTCTGACAAGGGTTAAGCACTACATTTTGTGGGTCATTTCAAAGCTTAAATCTCGTTGTGCCTAACTGCAGTATCATCTTCTGCATTTCAGACATTCCCTGACAAAACTTTAAAGTCCTCCACAGAACCATATGGAAATAAAAATTATATTGTTGTCCTGCAAATTGTCCAACAATTCGTTGTCCTGCACTTGCTTGTGATATATAGCCAACTCCCTGAAACTCCACATCAAGAAGGAGAGAAGAGGGCTGAAAAAGAATCCTAAAACCCACACAGTGTGGAGTAGTGTTGCTGACAGATGAATTGGAGCCTGTCATTTTTACCTGTTACCATCCAACATGTTGATAATCCCAAGAAATGTTGCTCCAAAGAGTGTGGCAGAACATACCTGCCTATGGTGCTTTCAAGATTTGTTTCTGTTCTGTCAGGTGTAGAGAGGAACTGTGGAGCTGACAGGTGCTAAACTCTTCCTCAAAAATGCTCCATGATATGACCAACTCAAATTGTTGATCTCTCATGAGGTTTTGAAATGTCTTCTGACTGTCAGGAAGGACTCTCTGCTGTCTCTCTGAACTTTTCTCCAGTTACTGCCTTCTTTCATATCTTACAGAATTACATGTTCTCTCACTAATAAATAAGATGGAATTTTTGTGTTAAGTATGTGAGTTGCTGTTTTTGCAATTAAATGTAATTTTATTCTCAGGGCTTCCAGAAGTATGTGGAAGATTTTGATCCATATTCAATGGTAAGGAGGGAATTTAAACATGCCTCACTGTTTAATATGAAATACTCTGGAAAAAAAGCCAAATCCTTCATTTTGAGGGCTGGGAGTAGGTAAGATTCTTGCTTGTTGCTTTTCTGGGTCTTGTGTATTTGTCTTTTCTAGCCATGTTGAACAGGAGTGTTCTTACAGGAAAAGGTGATGTGACATTCTGATCTTCCTCTTACACAATTTTTGACAAGGGAAAGGTCCCTTTTCCCCCAGAAACTACATAGATCAGCCTAATTTTTTTTTGTGTTTCCAAAGTGGTAATGATTAATCGTTATATCTTTTCACAGTTTACCCCAGACCAGATTATGGGAAAAGATGTACGGCTATTACGAATAAAAAAGGTAAATACTATGTTGGTTGATTGATATTTAAAATGTTTACGAAAGCATTCGATTTACAGCATCACTTACTGGGAAGAAGGAAAGATTAAGCTCCTGTTAATGGCAAAAATTAACGGACTTTTCTGAACTAGAACTGGTTTTTTCCACAGGAAGGATCACTGGACCTGGCAGTTGAGGGAGGAATTGATTCTCCAATTGGAAAGACAGTTGTGTCTGCCATCTATGAGGATGGTGCTGCAGACAAACATGGTGAGCATGTGAACAATGGGGAGTCTGAATGCTGCTTCAAAGTGTCTCCTTACACTGGTTGAGAATGGTTGGCTGATTTCATAGCCTGGTACTGAAAGGCTCACTTAGATTGCCCAAGGACCCAAGTTCTGTCCCAAGTTCAAGGGCAGCCCACATGTGCTGCTTAAATTAATAATTATGTAAATTCTATAAAAACCAACACCTGATTCTCTGGTGTGTTCTTTAATCACGGAATACGTTCTCTATTATTTCACAATTTCCAAGCAATGACATTTGCAGTGCTTCCACATGCAAAGCAATTACCTGACCATAGCTACACTACATTTCTTAGTTTTGTTCTTTGTGCTACTTTAAATGGTAATTTGTCTAGTTAAGCAGCTGGCTGTACTCCTGAAGCCCAACTAAAGGCCAGAGCCTCTGAAGCTTAGCTCTTGAAGGCACAAGAACATGCCCACCAACACATCTGGGCTTTGCATCTGGTGAGCAGTATCTGCCATCCTTTTCTTGAGAACTCTTGTGACAACCAGGTCAACAGAGAAGGCAACATTCCCTTACGCTGTCTTTGCTGCCCTTGTCCCAGCCTGCACCTAAGTTCAAGTCACTCTTGCTGTGAAAAAATCTCAGTCATTTGATCTCCTCAGTGCTCTTTTTGGCCCTTCACTCTTTTTAGGATCTCTCATAACTAAGGCTGTCCTCTTATCATCCTCTTCAAATCCAGTTCCCGTTAACTGGTTGTGAGTCTTTTCAGATTGGCAAAATCAGTTCTAAGGAGCAAACACTATCCATGCACTTGCAAAGAAATGACCATTGTGCAAACCCTTGACAAATGCCATTTTATTCCTTCAGGAATTTAATGAATTTTGCTGTTTTTGTAGAATTGTGGAATTTTTTGGGCTGGAAGAGACCTTACA
>WAAE01002321.1:0-10270 GCA_013400495.1 Nicator chloris | reverse complement strand
TTCCTGGTCAAATTCTTTTTTATTCCTGGTACAGGTGGTTCTTTACTTCTATTACATTAAAGAAGTGAGAAGAGATTTTTGTCAGGTTGCAAATACATGGTCTGAAATGGAGCTGAAAATAAAACATTGAAATATTTTATTACCAGTTGCTTTTCTTACTAAAATACACCTTCCCAATGAATATTTTTTCCAGTATGACTATATTGTTGTCTTGAGCTCCATGTGCTGTTTTTCTAAAGCCCATTGAACCTTTTTCCTCTCTCTTATCCCATATACCTTTTCCCAAACACAAAGACACCGTTCTCTTCCTTAGTGAAAGAGCCGTGTGGAAACACTGAAGTGCTAATTTTCAGGAATTTTATCTCAATTAGAAATAGAATGCAGAGATTCTTTTCTGCCCCCGAGCCTGAGCAACAGCAAGATGTTTGGCTCCTCTGTTAAGAGACAGAATTTGGACTTCCAGTTCCCAGACACTGATATTAGGAGTTGCAGAAAAGAGTGGAACTACATTTCACAGTGGTGATTATCCTAATGCTATTCACACCTGGAAGAGGAATATTGAGGACTAAAGAATGGGCACAAAAGCAACTGGAAGGAGTTCTCTGAATCCTCAGTTAGTACCCTATAACAACAGTGTCATAAGTTATTTATTGTCTTGATAATAATCTCAGGGACTGATTAGGACTGCCACCCAGGGAAAACAGAAATGTAAAACTCCATAACAAGGCTTTGCTTTAATTTTATAATTGTTGGTTGAGGTACAAAATTCAAACAACTCATTACCAGCTAACTGCAGGAAAAACAATTCAAGGGAGAAAGAGTTGTTCCTCTTTAGAAAATTTCTCTGTAAAATAATGAAGAGGAAATTGTGTGTACTGCTCAACCTTTCATCACACTAACAAATACTTTTAACCTATTTGAATCATAGCCTCCTAACAGAATACAGATTACAAGTACAGAAATATTCACAGCAAAAGCCAATTTTCCAAAGACAGGGCTACAGTTACGGGCTGCCACTTAAACTGTATTGACAAATTGTCGAAATTTTCTGGCATTTGCAGGTTTTGTGCAGTATTCCTAAACCAAATAAATATAATCCTCATGTTCTTTCATTTCCCTTTCAAGCCTTTGAAGAACACTTACATGAAAGTCAATTTTCTTTTTCTATTACTAGTTATAGCTGAGCTCAAACAGAATATAATTATTAAATTTACTTTTTACTTGAAAAAAAAGTCAGGAAAAGCAAAGGCCATCAATCATAAAGCAATTTCATTACAAGTACACAAGATGTCAGAAATCCCCAAAGATTTTATTTTTTGGTTCATGTGGCCCTTGATCCTTTCTGTTATACAAGTAACAAAGTCTGCTGAGATATGATGAAGGTAAGGTGTTCTGCATTTAAAAACATGGGCATTGCTGCATCTAAGTTTCACTACACCACCTACAAGACAGACATTTGAGAAAACAGTATTTGCTGGTGAAGAACCCTCACAATAAAAATTATTAAAGTCCCAGGGACATCTTTTCTTATAAGGGCAGAAATTCCTTCCTTGGGGACTTACTGCTTGGATCTAGATACCTGCTTCTCATCAAATAGTGGTGAATATATACATGAAAGAAAATCAGTAATGAGGTAAACACCTAAGTTCAATTTCAGTCTATTCACAGCTTTTTAGTTAATTTGAAAGATGAATATGTACAATGACAATCATCAAAAATCTGGATCATTTAAAGTGTCTGTTTCACTAGGTTATGTATTCAATTCACACAGAAATTAAATTAAGATCTGAAGACATTACTTTCAAGAATAAAATGCACTCTAATACTGATAGTTGCCTAATCACCAAGAGATTAAATTAAATACACAAAAAATCTGATGAAATAGGAAACCAAATTTCAAGAGCAGGAGGTGAAGCTCAGTATGTTCCTCTGTTTAGTTTACAAATATCTTCAGAATACCTGAACTAAATTTCAGCTTTCTTATTCAACATGGCCTCATCTATTACAGAGGATAAACCACAGCTCACTAAAATTGTCTGTATAATGTAGTTCAATCACACAGAAATAAATAGTTCGTGGTAAAAGGATAAGAAAACCAACCTGACTGCAAAGTTCAAGATTCATTACATCTCAGAGGAAACAAACTGAAAATGATGTGAGAAGCATTAGAATAAATCTGATTGAGGTAAAAAAAATCTCATTATTTTCATGACTTAGAAGGGAAATTAACTATTGATGAAAATCATTATATTAATTTCAGATCAATCAAAACCTCATAATTCTGAAGGTTTTAAATCCAACTTCAGTTTATTTTATTCACTTTTACAAGAGCCAAGTGCTAAACCACTCCAAATTAATATCTTATGATTGCATCTGAGAAATCCTAATCCCAAAAATGGTGAGATTTTTTAGCACTTCAGAATTTATTAAGCTAAGTAATCTCTCATTAAGTTAAGATCATGGAATGTATGTTTCACTGGAAAGAAAAGCGCATTTGTCTTTGAAGGAATTACTGCTATACACAACTTAATTGTTCTTCCTACCAGTGTATTGCTGAAAGCCCCAGCCCCAGGGAAGCCTCAAGTTAGTGCAGACCCTGCACAAGGAAAAAGTGAAAATGGCTGCGCTATCTGCACAAAGTTAAGAGTTTAAGACAAGGGACAGCATATGGATAAGGGCAGATGAGAAGAGCAATGGAAAAAAAAAGGCAATATCATATTTCAGAGCTAGCAATTAGCAGTCCCAGCCTATCATTATCCCACTCTAAGTCACATACTTTGTCAGCACTTGAATCTGAAGACACGATATGGAGAGCAGGGATGCTCTCAAAAAGCTCCCACCAAGCATGAGGAAAGTATGAAGGGAACAAGGGGTGTGTTTTGGAAAAGGTAACAAGATGAGGCTGGTGTTGACACTTCTGCATCAAAGAAATGGCATTAAGAGACAGAAAAAAGCTCACGTGGGAGTTGAAAAAAACAGAGATATACAGCTCCTGTATGATGTCAAGAGGGAGATGAAACAAGGACAACAGAAAGTGGCAGAGCAGTAACTCGTGCAGCATCATTTCCTACAGACAGCAGCTGGCCGTGACCGCATCTGCCACGGCCAGCTGAAAGGACATCGCAGTAGTCAAGACACAAGACACCAAGCTGTGACAATATACTTGGGGCTGCAAACTGGCAGAAAACGTGTCTCAAAAGGGAGCTCAGAAGGAGTTCAGCAAGGCTTAGACACAGCTGGAGGCACAGTGAGCTCCAGAGTCCAAAATGAGGTTTGGTAACAAGCAGGTTGCTACAGTAACTATGAAAGCAGTAGCTGGTGTGTCCTAGAGGGAAGCAGGAGGAGATCAAGGTTTCTTTTCTGCTATACTGAAGTTGATGAAATGTTAGAGAAAAATGTCATGATTTTATTCCAGGCAGGGGGACACATGGCTGGCACAAGGAAGGCAAAAAGCAAAGTGACTGTGTTCATAGCACAAAGTCCTAATGAGACGCTGACAGCATGAGCCTGCTCCTGAAAACCCTCAACTTCTACCCAAAGAAATGAAGAAAAGAATGAAGAACAGGAATATGTTTTAGTCTGAGTGATCTGTGTTCAGCTTGTACCACGATATAGCCAAAGCCAATGAAACAAGCAAAATATTAAAAACAGCACGAAGTTTCTCTGAACGTTCTACCATTAGCTAAAAATTACAAACATGCTGTAAAAAATGCAAGATGTTTCCTAGAATAAGGTTTCCAATACAGTTTTATTTCTACTATTTGAAAGTTCTCATGCTACATTTTTCTAATGTTTTCTTTCCTTGTTTCTTAATTTATGTTACTTCTTTCTTCTCTCTGGGAAAACTTCTAAAAAACCCTATTTTCTCATCTTCATAAGAGCTTCTCCTTAGCTAAATTGGTTTTTCAACCTGAAAATGGGGTCTTACTATTAGACCCTTAAAACAAAAAGAAATCTGCTCCAGACAGAAGTCTTCTCTTGGAGAGGGAGGCATGCCAAAGACCTCATGGAAGCCACCAGGGACTTTGCTATTGCTATTGATTGTACAAGGAAGGTTCACAGCAGGATACAACTCCAAGACAAATAGCAGGATAAATAAATAATGTCACCGTTATTCTGCTGACATGATAGGAAGTCTCTTCCCAGCAAATCTGTAAATGCCCATTCAGGAACCCAAATGAAACTTCAGATAAATGCAACTGTCCTAAAGTTACTGCATCAAAGAAGCAGTGGGGAAAGCTTATTATCACATGACAGACCATTCAGTCTACTAAGATACCCCATAAGGGCTATACATACAAGTCTCAGCAGGAATCAGAGAGTAACAGACAAGCAAAAATCTTAGCAGTTTGCTCAGTTTAATAGATGACTGAAACAGCCTTGGAAAAACTTTTCTATGATGTAATGGTTGTCATTGTTGGAAAAGATTTGCTGGAATTCAAGAATTCAATTGCGTAATTTTTCATAATTTATTTTTAAAGTGAAATCATAGTGTAATAGAATTCAATGAACATAGGCCTTCAAGGCTACTACAGCTTTTTCTTTGGTGACAGCTATATCCTTGGCCAGCACCTTACACTGCACTACCAGCTCCATGCATTTGAAATTTGGGGCTCTGTGTTGCAGAGTTTTGTGGAGTACTGGTGGAACAGAAGGTAACAATGATTCAGTCTGCAAGGTCTTATGCAGCAAAGCACTAAGATTAAGAAAGCAAAGGCCATGAATCAGTTTCAATGTCAAAGTGGAGCAAATATGTCACAATGCATGGCTGATTCACATCACTTTGAAGGCAGTGCACCCCTTAAAAAACCATGAATGTTTTCCAGATGGGCTCCCTAAGGTGTTGTGCAATTCAACTTTGTAGAGACAAGCACTGGCTTAATATAAAGTTATACAGAGAAGATTGTAGCTTTTGAATCCTGAGAACTACTGCTGAGTATTGATGAAAAGTTATTTTTATTACTTACTTTATTCATTAGGAGTAGACTCTATCTAGAGCACTTTTTTTTTTTGCTTTCTACCACCCTGCTCTTCTCATTAGCTCTTTTTTATGAGGCTGAACTGAAATCAGTGAACGTATTTCATATGTAGATCTTTATTTACTTCACACTTCTGTATTCATTAGGCCCAGAGTATCTGTAGTTTATTTTTCTATTCACAAGTACTTGATGCCTCTAAACTGTGTACTAGAATGCAAATACGTACTCATTGAAGCCTTTGGCCTTATGAAGTGAATACACACAACACCCTGCAAACGCTGCAGCCATGCCTGCCAATGCCTGCTGTCTTTGGGAACTCCAGCAGCCAGTACATCCTCCCTGAGACTCAGCTGTTGCTGCAGGCTAGCAGCCCTTCCACTTCTTATCCTGCCAATAGGGCACTCTGAAATCATTTATGTGGGAGTTAAGAAAGCACAGCATCCCTAAAGGCACATCTTATCTACACAGAAAAATGGGAAGGGACAGGCAAATAAAGGAAATGAGAATTCCACTAAAAACAACCGTTTAGAAAACAACATCGGCAACGTCTTTAAACCTGCACACCTGAAGGCTACAATAAACTTCCTGAGAAATCACAAGAAACTAGGTTCTCACCCTAGGATAGGAGGAAGAAAGGGTGTCTAATGCACTGCACAGAATGTGTATATGCTGAGTGGACTATCAGGTATGCCCACCAGCACAGCATGTAAAAGCAGCTGCTCCATCTGCGCAAGATCTCTTCCTTCTGTCAAGTTTCCACTTCAGCTGAAATGTCAGAAATTGTTGTCTAGGGAGAAAAAAGCAGAATGTGCACCAAAGATGAAAGCCATCCAGGCATAAGCACATCAAGATGCCACTGTGGAGTCAAAAAAAGGGAAAAGGATTGGCTGATTTACATTAGAAAAAGAGGTATGTTTGCAAAGCCAGCATGCTTTAATACTTAAAGATGTATCACACATCAATAGCCTGTGATTACCTCATTCTAAATTACTGTATCCTATCACAACTGCAGTAAGGGTGAAAGGATATTCTTGATTTTTCAGTGTTAGAAAGGGGAACTACAGCATAAATTTGCATGTTGCCTTTCATCTATGTGCAGTTCTGTGCAGTATTTAAAACTGCACTACTTAGGGACTATCTTCACAGTTTTGAAATCATAGTTAGCAGAACACTTAAATATATTTACACGAAATTTAAAAATGGGATAGTGGTGGCAGAGTGTATCTAGCCACCCTGAACTCCAAACTGAAAATCTGTATTTAACAGAATAAAAACCACAGAAAAACAGTCTGTAGCTATTATTTGCCCCCTTTCCCTCAAGAGAGGGAACATTATTTATTCCTGTTAATGATTAGACATATGGTCCTGTTAACAGTATTTACCTTGATCAGTTTTCAAGATGTTCCTCCTCTTATTAAAAGTATTTGTATTTCTATATTTCCAACAGCTCCTGAATGTTCATAAAAGTGGGGGGGGGTTGGATTGGGGAGGGTAGGGGTGGAGAAGACCAGTACAATAAAACATCATTTAGTTAAAATTTTCCAGTATTTGAAATTGGAAATGGTCTTGAACAGGGCAAAGCCCTTCATTCCAATGGGCTCTATCACAGTCCTTCATCACTGTTATTGCCATATGAAAACACCATTCCAAATTACTTTGTTGAACTGTAAGCATTTTTTCCATTATTTTTCAGAGCTGAAAACAACCTTTTCCACGTGTGCTCACTACTACCAATTTTACCTTGACATGCTGGATTTACATCCAGAGATACTGGCCACAGGTGCATCAGGAAGATGGAAAGACCAGATCCCCATGCTTGCTCTCTGTTCCCCTGTTTTCAGAACCTGGCATCACCACAACGTGGTGAGATGAAGGCAAAGTAGTTTGGCTTTAGTGCAACTACTCTGAAGCCTTTAGCATTGATCTGAATGAGAATTCCCAGCAAACGAACCTTCTGAAAAGGTCTAGCATGAGTCAAGGCTGGCAGCACATTCCCATATCTCCTTCATCACAAAGTAGCAATTAGTCTCTTGCACTCTATGGCTGAGATCAACTTCCCTGTTCTCTTTGCCAGTAGAGGTTCTTGGCATTTCTTAAGGGCACTTACAATTCCTCACAGCAGTTGTATTCTACCCAAGAGCTCCCTGTTTGAGGTGGTGGGCTGCTATGCAAAGGTCAGCTATTTTCAGCTCTTCTTTCTGATTCATTTAAAAACGCAGCCTGATAACTGATGAGACTCTTAGGTTCTTTGCAGGTCCTTCCACAGTCCAATACTTTTACAAAAACATTATTACAATGGAGCTGGTTTTCTCTTTAAGGCTCTGGTAGATTTCTAGTCCTATGTTAAGTCTGAAATTTAAAAAAAAAAAAGTCTGATTTTTATTCACAGTTTTTTAAAATGTTTGTTCAGTTTCTTTCCAGTAGCTTTGCTACCCTTACACTGCATGCAATCAATGCTGCAGTTGGTCACTCCCTGTTTGAGCTCTCCCTTGGTCCATACAGCACTGCTCACACAGATGAATTCTCCTCTTTTGTGGATGCTTTTTCTTACAAAATCACTGTTCAGCTTCTCATTTTTGAGAGTATTTGTTTTAATATCCATGATTTCTGTCCTTTTCTAACCAGCTAATTTTGTTCGCTTACCCTCATACTTTTTGGATGTGTTCTTTGTAGTGATGTTTGCATTATTAAATCAATAATAATGCCACAGCACATAAAGATGTTTGCTAGTATCACCTTGAGCTGTTTTGTTCCTTAGTTGTTCAGCTTAGAGAATGCTTTGCACCTCTGTAAACAGCCATGAAAATCTGACTTACTAAGGCTGAAAGTTCTGCAAGATCCTTTCATACTCAAACTCTGCCAAAGCCTTTGAAAAGCAAGGAAATAAGAGGAGTTTGTTCCTTTACAGATGACTCTGTCATTGCTAAGACGTATAACATGACCATCAACAGCACTGAGCCTGTTCCTTGTCTTGCATCCAGTATCCCTTTACTTCTCTGACACTGCAGAAGCCTCACCATCTTCCCAGGTCAGATTCAGGGAAATCACTCTGTCAGAGCAGTCAAAATAGAATGCCAACATTTTCACTAATGAAGAAAGATTTATTTTTCCCAGGCTTCATCACACAATTCCCCCAGTGGTGGGAATTAAACTGGTGCTGTTAGCTTTTCTGATGGGATTTCATAAATTTTCATCTTCCTTGAGTTTTTGAGTCTCTTGCACCTTGTGTCAATACGAGGTTCATGGCTCCCAGCTTTCACTACTGATTGGCACAAGGGCTGTCCATAGCAAAGATTTCTTTGAAGTGATCCACACATATGATTTCCCTTCTGTATTAGCTATGAATCATTTTTCCTCGTCTCTCTCTGTTCAGCACATTTCCCCCATTTACTCTCCTGCTGAAATGCTTTGTCTTTTCACATTATAGCAGTAGCATCTCCTCTTTATCTGTTATATTTTTTGTCTTTTTCTGTCTTTCCTACAAAGCTTTTCACTAGTGGTTTAGCTTCTGCTACTTCTTCTGTGCTTTCTTCCAAATTTTTTTTGTTCTTATCATTTGGAGTTCTTCCTTCTTTTGGCAATGGGCCACCTTTTCTGTCTGTGACTTTCTCCAGTTACGACTCTTGCAGTTTAATAATATTACTGCTGAGCTGATCTCAGGGCTGCTGAGTCACTTTCACCGGTGTTTGACAAAGCCTCAAATGAATTCCACGGCATTGATTGGAGCTTTGTCACAGTATCTTTTTGCCATTCCATTTTGTTCCTTTGGCCAATTCCAACTACTGCTCCAAGTCACTACTTCGCAGGTTGGTCAGTGGTACCAGTAGTTTGGATCAGCTGTGTTTTGGATGAACGGCTGAATTTTGTTTTGTCACCTATCAAACATGCAAGTCTACATGAGTAACTACAAGGTTTTCAAGAACAGACATGAAATCTAACTTAATGACTCTTTGCCAAGAGAACAAAAGATTTTCTGATTTAGACTCTAGTGTCCCACCTCACTTCACAGCCTGTGCTTCATTATTAAAGAAGATGAGAGGGATCCTTCCTGATCTAGCCTCTAAGTTTCCAACAAAAAAATTATGGCCTTGAGACATCAGATTTTTCACCAAAACCACTGTGTTCGAACACCCTAGAAATATAGAAACATATGTAGAAATATATAGAGAGAAATATCCTCCATGATTCCTTCCTATTTTAATTGCTTTATACTTTGGGATCTGGGATATTCTTTGCTAATGAGTGACATAAAGCAACTAAAAGTTGTGTAAGGGAACTACTTCATTTTTTTAAAACATTTGAGAGATCCCTTGAACATTTGAGAGACCCCTTGATCCTTAATCCCTCTAGTGATACCCTAAGAGGAACCATGAATATATATCTATGTTCACACATCAATATCTCACTGCTGTACATGATTTCACACCATATTTCCTGCCCTGTGTTATCCTCTGCCACCCTTTGGTTACCTACAAATAGTGCAGCTCACCTAGTCCCTTGAGACCAAAATTTTAAGAGCTTTTGGTGCCAGACCTTGGAAGAAGTACTCTCATATCCACATGCTCATTACCCCCCTTCACAGAGCTACAAATACATTTGTAGGGCATCACATCCTCACAAAAGCCCACTTCCCACACTTGCCCATGGACCCAGTAGTTCTATTATTTAGTACCACTACTCTGAATTTGTAAGTGTGTAAGTTGGACCTACTGATCTTTAGCTCTTGTCACTATTATAGGGAGTCTTTATAAATACAGATGTCATAAATCCTGTTTTCCATTGCTCCTCTACTGTTATTATTGTAAACTTATTACACAGTAAATAGTTCAGCAGTTTTCTAGACAGAAATCTGAAGAGGATTGTTCAGAGGAACCTTAAGAAGTTCTAGAAGAATAGACTTAAAGCTTCAGAAACTTGTAAAAGTCCCTCTAAAGAGAAGCCTGGCTTGTAAAAGCCAGTTGTCTGGCTTGCTATAGGCTTTGCCTATTTATTACCACTCATTTTGTCAAGACCTGAGCGGGAACTCACGAGCTGGTATTTACCAGGTTCTCTGTGGAGTCTTGTTACAGCCTAGGTCAGTAATGAAGATCGTGTCAAAATCAAAGTTGTATCACCACATTTTGTCAGTAACACTACGGCAGTAATTGTCCAAAAGGTCTCTGTTCTCGTGGCCATGCTCTGTGGCAGTGCAGCACTCCATCTTTTACCTGTGGTTGGTCTTTAAGCAATTGCCTTGGATCTCACATATATTCCACCCTGTTGACAACATTAGGCCAATGGCAATTTTCCAT
>WAAE01002320.1:0-16896 GCA_013400495.1 Nicator chloris | reverse complement strand
GATATGCTGAGTGGTTTTGTTCGTCCCAAAGTATTTAGCAGCTATGTCAGACTAGTTTGTACACAGACAGTAGATTATGAATGAAGTCCAAATACAATATCCTGTATTATAAAATGTTCCTTTTACATATCTTAAAATTTGTTTGACATATTTAACACTTGTAATTGCATACAGTAGGCAAAGAATATTACACTTTTTCAAGGCTAGTGGGGTAAATCCAGGTATTCTGCTTTCTAACTTAAACCAAAGCAAATAACCGAGTCATACTATTAGAAAATTGTAAGAAAAGGAAATTATCTTGGAGCTTAAGAGTCAAGACTATTTTGAGTCTCAGTTTTATTGATATTAAATGTGAATACAACACATACAAAGCAGAACACAAGCTGATTAAAAAAGATATTTACAAATAAAATACACAGAACTGCTTAAGAACAGCATTAGCTATATTTCATCATTAATACAAAACCACTCACATTACATAGTCATGCTGATATGTCGTATCCAATATATTATAGGAATTCATTTTTAAATGACTATTTATATTTCTATGATGCAGAGTGAAGCATGTTATTTAAATCTATTCCTAAGCTGGTTTTTTTAAGCCTTGTCTCATTTATTAGGTACTGTTCAAGCGAACAATGGATAGTTTGTCAATTACTGCCCACAAATAATTCTGTTTAATGGCAATAAAATTAGTCTTTACATTTAGTATTTAAAACAAAATACAATACAAAATTTCACCTAACACAGAGGATGGGCAGATATTGAAGAATATTAAATGCTTTCAAAAATGTCTCAGAGAAACTGGTTCAGTGCTTTCACTTCAGGTGAGGAAAATAAAATATGGGTAAGATACTTAGTCTATGTCAAAATGCTTCCTCACCATTTAATACTGACTCTTTGTAACTAATGCTACCCAGAGATTTGGAAGAACCACTGAACTCCTTCAGAAAGCTTTAGCGTTAGGGTAAGTACTAAATGCACTGGACATTACATCTGAATTTGAAATCTCAACTTTTCTCACATTTCTGATTTCTGACCTAAAACCCCCTTGGTTTAATCTGTAATTAGTCTGGACTGCGATCTTCGAGCAGCTGTATATTCCATATTTTGATTTCCTTTTTGGTCACAATAAAACACTTTGATATTAAGTACAGAATTCCAACTGTCTCAAATGCTCAACAATAGTATGCCACAGAAGTAAGTGCTTTAAAAAACAAGTTTGTGCTTTCTGCATAGAACAGCTGAGTTGAAAATATCTTTCTTATAGGACCAACACTCCTATTTTTTTACATTCACAGTTTTAACTAATATATTGCCTTGGAAAAAAATCAAAATAAAGGGAACTTCTAAACTGTAAGATCAACTTGAATCTTACATCTACCAATGTTCAAAAATATGCATGCTTTACTCCTTAGCATTTTATATATTTGCCTCCAGAGTCCACTTACTCACTTCTATTTCAAGCAAAGAGCAAGTAAGATAAACTATAAGCTCTTCTCTGATAATCACAAGTAATCATCCATTTGCTATCAATATTTCAATCACTATGAATATTGATTAACAAATATATTATTGAATGAGAAATAATCCTCTTCCTCTACCAAGTGCTGAATTCCTCTGATCATCTTATTAACAATGTCAGAACAGAGTCACAAAAAAATGCTATTACAGGAATGCCAATGTAACTCAAGTGAACACAGACACAAATATTACTCATTAAGTAATTACGATTAACAGGGCAACACAGAAACATATACACATAAATATTGCAAAAAAATTATTCTCGTCCTGTATGCTGTGGCTTTTCATGTGAGGAATAACATCTCCTGGTTTTACCTTTTCCACACACTGGTGCAGATGTGAGAACAGGAAGAGGGATACAGAAATGCTCCCTGTTCCTTCTCCACATGGAAGGGACTTTAATAGAGTGCATGCACCTTACACTCTCCCTAAGGCACGGGGCAGAGATCTCTCCTAGTGGAATAGCTCTTGTGGAGCTGGATCCCTGCTGAAGGAGGAAAAGGCACATATAATCTTCCCCCAGCATCACTGTTTTGCCATGTGCCAGGAGAAGAATGTAATGTCTCAAGATCAGCACCATGACAAGGTTCGATGCACCCCCTTCAGCTCTG
This sequence comes from Nicator chloris, assembly GCA_013400495.1. NCBI lineage: Eukaryota > Metazoa > Chordata > Aves > Passeriformes > Pycnonotidae > Nicator > Nicator chloris. The sequence goes on along the minus strand of WAAE01002320.1, from coordinate 14,761 downwards.
GCTAGAACTAAGAACACACTGAACAAAAAGATCTATTTGTGACAATGAAGGGAACTCTGGTTGCTGCCATTTTATCTAGTGCAGAGTCCAAATACTTCATTTTTCAGACCAGAATAAATTCATCTTTAATATCCTCAAAGGCATGAATTACTTGCTACAGCTTGAGCCACTTCAATGATTGGGTACTGGCTCTCTATGCAAATCTGTAATATACCAGCCATGCACTCTTTTTCTTTCCCAAATGAAAATATCTAATTCAATATGGAGCACCAAACATTTTAGAAAATAGAAGGTTCTTGAGGGAAGTGTAGCTTTCCCACCACAATGATGAAAAATATACATCTGATCATGAAGTCATGTTTGCACTTTGCTCATAATAGAACTTTTGATGACTTGCATAGTGCTTGCTTCCTCTTCAGCTTGCCTCCCACCCTTTCTGAAGAAAAACCATAAAATTGTTCAGTGTTTCTCCTCAAGCGGAATTGGTTTTAATGGTTTGGTTTTTCATCTTGCCTGCAGCACTGCCTCAAATAACAGATTTTAAAGATAAACTGTTTCTAGGGATGAATAAATACAAAAACATAAATATATCTGGACCTGTTTGATTGCTGAGATACAAACTTGAATTAGTTCTGGATTTTATTCTCTCCCCAAGAAGCTGGGAAAACTACATAAGCACTATTGTTCCTGTCCTGAACGAAGGTACACCTACTCCTGCAGATTGTCTCAAAGAGAAAACGTCACTTTTTTAATGTTTAATCACTCATCTTTAATTGATCCATCAGAAAAAATAAAAACCAAACACCAACTCTATCAAATCTCAAAGCCAGTTAGCTACACAAGTACCAACCAGTCACACAATCAAGAAATTCAAAGTGTAAACTTACAGCTACCTTTCATTTCCAAGGGAAGCATAATTCTTAAGTTAGAAAAGCATGAAGGGCAGAAAATTCCTTAAGGAAAAAAGATATCTGTACATTTTTGTTACATTGAAGTTACAGAAATAAGATTAAATAACTAGCAGTATCATGTAAAAATCTAGTCCAAGACAAATATAATAGGATTTCTCCCTTTGTATACACAGCTATGCATGCATTTTTCTATTTGTAGATCACAGATTTCTGTCTTGATTTAAGAAACAAATTAAATTATAAAAAATCTGCATTTGAAAGTTAATCCATTTAGGAAAAAAGTACCTCTTAGTATGGGAAGAAAGCAGAAGTATCAGTATAGCATTTCAGTATAGCATCTTCACTTGTTAAGAGTGCATCTGTAGTGACAAACCCATCAAATTGCATATTTTTAATGTGATTGGGTTTCTTACTTAGAGTTTTCATACTTAGTATTTGATAGTGTGTCCTCCCCTTGTCATTACAGAATTATGTGAGAACAATACAGACCTCCAAAGGTGAAGAGAACTTGATTCTTATAATATGCATATTGGGAAAAAAAAGATGCTTGGTGATATTTGTGACAACTAATCAAACTCTAACTCGGTTTCAAATCCCATCCTTTGCTTTTTCGACCTTTACTTAGAAAAATACATTCTATTTGTGAAGTCACCAGAAGTTACTTCCATGTCCATAAGCTCTGATAAATAGTCTCTCTGACAAGCAACTGAGGAGCATTTCTATTCATAACTTCAAAAAACATTACCAGCTAGGTTGAGAACGACTCTTGCTGATGCTTTTCCTTCAGGCTTACACGTTCAGCCTTAAATCTGGCCTTCTACTCAATTTCATATTCTGACAATTAGTTTCATTTGTTACCTAAAAAATAATGGGTAATGACTTAAGATTCTGTAGTTTTCAATCATTTTCAAAGCTGGTGTTTGGTGTTAGTTGGTATTATTTGTCCCTCTTCTTTCATTTCTTCTATCACAAAGAATGACTTGCAGTACATGCTTTCAATTACAGCTTCAAAGTATATTTGACAAGGGGTAGATAGAAGTTGTAAATCCACCATTTCAGCATAGTGTCTACTCAAACTTCTGTCATCTCACATTTTATCAGTTGCAAAACACAGCTTAGGTATTTCCTGGACTCTTTAAACTTTCTTTTACTTTGGTTTCTGGATTATAGTGACCCCCACAGCAAACAACCACCTTAAAGATGGAGAATGGCAAATGGTTCTTTTTAATCTTAGACCAATCAGTAGCCTTTGAAAGTATTGACTACAAAGTTAAACAAAGTTAAAGTTACTTTTATCATACTCTGATAAGATGGTTCTGTTTGATAGATTTTATTTCTTGTTTTATTAAGTATGTTGGTGCAGCACTTTTACCTCCTCAGTTTCTTACAGAAGAAAAACACAAAGCAACAGAGGTCAGTTCTAAACAGGACTAGGAGGATACAAAGGATTAGTATTTCTGGCACAGTAGAATTGAGCCAACTCAGTAACACAGGGTAATACTAAAACCCTAAAATTTCATTCTCTAAATTCAGATTAGGTATTCACAAAACAAGCCAGGTTGAGCAAAAAACACTGAACACTCAAAAATCTCTCTGAAGTGCACCAAAGACATTCAAGTCCTTCAGAAAATAAGTGTAAAGAGACATCATATCAGCCAAAATTTAAAACCGCAATCCAATATCCTTTTTTTAATCCAATAATTTCCTTTTTTTAGTGAATGCAGCTAGCATATAGGCAGGAACACACTATTCAAGCAATTGTACCAAAAAAACCCCATAATAAAAGGAATAATTTTTAATGCTTTGCTATGCATAAGCTTTACAACTTCTCACCTTAGCACAATCATGTGCCCTTCACCAGGAGAACCAGGAGCAATTGGCATTGCTTTTTTGCTGTTTAAGAAGGATTTTCATGTCAAAATCAGTTACAACTTGAGATCTTAACTTACAGGTACAGGTAAAGGCTGCTATCAGTAAACTGCTATTAGAGCAAGAGAATACACTTTTGGTATCCGCAAGAAAAAAAGAGAAAAAATGGAACCACTACCAAACAAATTGGGTTTGCTAGTAATTGTTTCATGGCACAATTTAAGACAACTGGGAAGTTGAAAGCAGTAAATTTTATTGTGAAAACTGAAAACTATATAATTTCCTGTAAGGATTTGGTGTAGATGTGTGAATGCAAAGGAGGGGATGGAAGAGAAAAGATTTTCTTAATTTTTTTTTTTTTTAATATAAAGACCATGCCTAAGAAAATGCAAATTCCCAGTTTTGATGTCTATTTTGAGGATCTGAAACAAGGCTTTTAATCAATGTATTATACATCAAATTGATAATGTTAACTTCTGATTATTCAAATGTATGAAATATTCATAGAGAACTGTCCAAACTTTTACATTTCTCAGACTTCTTTTCTCTATTAATTATCATGCCTGGAAGCTTTTTAGTAAAAGCAGCAGCCATCAGCCTGACTGAACCTGACAAGCTAGCAAGGCCCAATTACACTGGCAGTCTGTGGCACTTTGATGTACTGGAAACGAAAAGAGATAGGGGCAAATTGTATAGCACATTATGTTAATGACTTGATTTAATCCAGCCACTAAACTTTATGTAGCCTGTTAAAAAAGATGCTAACACTAATTATGCCACTTTGGAAAGGAAAGAAGGGGACAAGCATTTCATACCGACAAAGTGAAGCTCATAAATGTTGTAAATGAAATGAAACAAAATGAAGTAATCTATGATTAATCATACATCATAGACAAGAAGAAAAGAGAAAGAAGCAAGTGGTACAGTTAAGTACTGGAAAATCTGTTAGATACCCTTTATGATCAACATATCTAAGAAATAACCATGAACTGTCTAATTTGCAACATGCAAAAAAACCTCAGTATGATCTTAAATGGCTTAAACAGTTTGGCATACAACACAGATTTAGGGGATAATTAGCATAACAATCTCTAAAAATCACAAGTTTTATTTACAGTGTTTGATTACCAGCAGGATATTTATCTCAAAAGATAAAAGGCAGTGATTTTTAATCTTAAAAAAATACAAATTCAGTAACAATTTTGACATGCTGTATTCTATAATTAACCCAAGAATTTATATCAACCAATGCATATTTTTAAAATCCAATCTGTATCAAATACATTGTTGTCTTAATAGTTCAGAGGTTTTATTGTTTTATCTACCCTTCGTGAACATGACTTTTTGTTACCATAGGAACGGATCAATGGAGAAAGGTAGAAATTGATGAACCTGAAATGAATCTACACAAAAAGTTCTTGCAGAAGTGCTCTTAAATAATTGTGATAAAATAAAATACATGATGACTAAAAATTACAGAACAAGTGTATTATATTTTGACTTAATAGAGATGATAGCAGTAATTTTAGTTCTAAAAACTATGAGTGAAAATTTTTTAACATTAGACATACAAACAATGCATTTCCATCTTCAGAAGTACCTTCTGCATCTTTCTGAAGAATATATGAGTGATAGCATTTCTAAACCTCTTCTACAGCTTAAAAAAAGAACAGCTGTATTTCTCATACAAAGAATTGCTTCTTGTTGCTAGTTGCTTTGTAGGATGTTTCACAGCCTTGAAAAGAGCATTTAAAAAACAATCAAGCTACCTCTAGGATATCACACTGCAGAACATTAAAAACCGTGAAGTCTGATAGGATCTACCAGTACAGCCCTGGTCCTCTAAAAGAAAGCTAAGACACATCAGGAAAGTATTAACTGTTAGAAGTACTGTCATCAATTGTAAGTACTAGTTTTATATTTTTAACATTGTTCAATCAAGGTTAGATCAAAAAGTATGAAATATTCTTTTTTTTTTTTTTAACACAACTATCCTACTGAAATACTGTTCAAAGTTTTCCAAATTTGTATTGTCATCTTATTTTTAATATGTGTCTTCATGGTAATTAATTGCTGTTTTTAAGAATAAGTCATGAGAACATGATTAGTGCACTTGCCCACAAATAATAGTAGAAAAAGAAGTACACTGCAGTGATTTGATACTGGACATATATAACTTTACTGAAAACTGATGTTAGATACAGCAAAGCTACTCTTAGATGGCATTAGGTTTAAAATATTTTTTTTTTAGTCTGGCCTAAATAATTGCCATAAACATTCTGACTCAGCTGTTTAATATTTGTGGATAATGGAGTTGAAATAATACAGTCATTGCTGTCAGTTTTTATTGCTTCATCATCACCTTGATCTGAAAAACATTAGAAGAATCAATGTGGTTAAACCCTGTTATTGTAGTCCCTCTCAGTTTTGCTGAGGAACCTGAGAGCAGTATAGGTGCTTTATTAACAAATGAAGAGTAAGTGCTAGGCAAATTTTCTCTTCCTTGCAGAAGATTAACCCTGCAAATCCATGACCTTTAGAGTCATCTAAACTGTATTTTTTCTGGTTTGTAAAAAAAAAATAATAAAAGTAGTGTTTCCCAGATGAAAGTTGAGGACTGGAATGATATAAATCCTGTGATGAATTGAGGTATGAACAACTGTTAGCTTTATACAGGAATATGGCCTGAATTTGTGGATTTCCTCTGACTATGTTTAACACCATCCACACATAAAGAATATTGTATCCATTTTTTAAAATAAAAAAATAGTTCTGTATGCAGGTGGATTATTTCAGAGCATTCTGTTTTTTTTTTTCTCTGAAGCAAATTACTTACAAACACAACAGGGATTTAACATCATGTTTTTCCAATTTTTCTAATGTATTCTTACACAGAAGCTGCAAACAAATGAACATTGAAATTTTAGCATTCTGTTTGTGCTTTTACTCTAGACTTGATATTGTGGACTTGGTTTATTTCAACGATAAACAGTTTAAGCTCAGAGGTGGAACAGGATGACCTGCCTTTTATAATCTTAAAATAAATCTGCCTCTAACAACTTTAAGTCACGAATATGATAAGACATACTACCCCTCTCTCTGTCTAAAAGGATTTCCAATAGCAGCATTGGCTGTTATCTGCAGACAAAAGGAGCATATTCATTAAAATAGTCTTTAGAACAGCATAGTTCTAAGGGAGAATATAAAGACATTTAAAATAGAAGCCAGGTTTCCTTTAATATTTTATGAATCTAGGTCAGATACCAGATTTTTGCATTCAATTACAATACAGTTTCCATTTGGGAAGAAAATAACACCACCATATCCACTACCCAGCTTCAGCTATAAAGTACACCAGAATATAATTTCTGTCATGGAGCTTCTCCTAACGAGGCAGCTCCCACTGCTAGTAAGAAATGTTTAAGAAAATGGAAAGAGACATAGATTTATTAACAAAATACAGTTACTTATTCATAAAAATGAATTCTACCTTCTGGTTCCAATTCTTCAGTTATTTCTCTCTCATTTCCAGAAGTAATTGATGTTTGGTCAGCTAACTGCTCCTCTGACAGATGTGAGAGCTCTTCTGTCTCCTGTTAAATTTCTTCAGCCATTTCCACCGTATCATCTGCTAGCCTTCTTGTTTAACCTCCTGTCCCATATGCTACATAAAAAGATAAACTTACAGTCTTTATAACACCCTTTGAATAGTAAAACTTACTAAAGTTCAAAACTTCAAAAGTTATGGCCCATATTCATTATACAAAGCCTCTTAAACAATGGTATTGCTTATGCAGCACAGGAAACAATGAGAAGTTGTCAACTGCAGCAACAAATAATTGATTCAGTAAAAAGAAATTCTCTAACGATGTATATCTGTGAAAACATAACTATTATAATCATTTGGTATCTGTCAACATATATACAGCCTCTTGGATTTCCACATTCATTTATATTTCAGCTCTTTCAGTTCTACAAGATTCAGTTAAAAAAAGAACAACAAAACCAAAAAAACCACTCCACTACTATCTTATTCAGTTAGCAATTTTACAACTAAATTATACAATATTTTCTGTTTCAAAAGCAAACTAATATCATATAAAAAAGAATCAGCCTTGTCACACAGTACAAACGTTCTGTAAGGTAAGATATGTTTCGTACATAACTTATTCTGAGGTAATCTTACTCCCTTGGTTCCCTTTGAGTTCAATTATACAATGACACCTCACCAATGGATACAACATTGCAGGGTTATGTCCAGGATGGAAACCTGGTGATGCCTTAGTGAAGTCTATCATGTTAAACCCCACAGAAGTGAGGCCCCTTATGCTCTCCTGGAGCGCAGCAGCAGCGCCAGCACCTCCCTCTGCATGGGGCACCCCCCAGGGCTCACACACCCTCAAACCTGCCACACTCCAAGGACCACTGCAGACAGCGAGGCCTGGGCTGATCCCCACCCAGAATCATTTCCAGAATCTTCAGGTCTAAACACTGCTTGTTGGGAAACACAAAGGGATTTGATGTGATTTATTCACTGAACCCATGGTAGGTACCTCTTAGGTTGACAGGTATCTGTACACACATAGAAATAGGTGCACACATCACTTTACCTGTGTATGGGAATTGATTATGGTATGAATGTTGCTATCTCATATCTACAGCCAAATTATTGTTATAATTGTAGTGAACCCTATGGAATTGCTTGGTAAATGGTAAAATACTCAGAGATTAAGTGCTGCTAAACTCTTTTGCACCGTTACCTTTGCATCCATATCTTGGCACACTTACCTTCCTTTGCATTCCTGACTTCAGTATAAATAATTCCAAACTGCTCCTAATATGATCTTCCTTTGTATGCTTTAATCTGTGTAGTAAGTGAGCCTTGCCAACAAATTCTGTAAAGTCATGTTTTCACAAAGTCATATTAAACCCTGCTTTTGCCAAAACCTTTGATAGTGTTTCTTTAAGTGGCCAAACCACTTGTTCACAATACCTATTTAGCTATATGCCAAAGTCACTCCATTTATTCATTTCCCTCTGCTATATATCGGTAATTTTAGAGGGAAGGCAAAACAAACTCCAACCAAGCAGGAGCAAAATGTGCAGGGCCAGAAGCTGGACTTCCATGATCCTTGTGGGTGCCTTCCAACTCAGTATGTTCTACAATTCTGTGATTCTGTGAGATGATCGCCCTGTGATTCCTTCCAACCTCAATCACTCTGTGATTCTGTGAATACTTCTGCAGTAGCAATGGCAAAATCTGTAATCAAATCCTAGATACACAGGGCTTGAAGGGTATTAGAATATCTATGCACGCTGCAGCAACTTAATAGCAAGTGAAAACCCTGCCAATACAGTTAGGAGTAGAAGAAGCTATGAAGTGCCAATCTGGGGAAGGCAGAGATTGCCACTTAAACATCATGCCCATAGGAAGGACAGAAGATGGAAAGCATTGCCCAATTTTCCACATTCAGCTTAACCAAATAATAGTACAGCCCATGAGATTTTCATGCTCTGAATATAATTTTAAATTTAGCATTACATAATCAAGCTGTCAGTAACAACTGCCAATATGTTGTAACTTCGTATTAATGTAGCTTAAGGTATCTTTATTTATTTTAGTATCACTTAAGGCCAATTTTGCAAACACTTGCTGTGGTCAAAGAAAATGTTTAAATGTTCAATTTAGTATTAGATGTCAATAAAGCTACTCAGAATCTTAATGGTAAGCACATGATGAATTGAAGCCATACCCATAAGAAGACTTATTCACAACAAGTTGGTGCACTTCATTCCATTAGATTGTTCACAGAAACATATTTTTTAAAAAATACACATTTGAAGAATCAAGTGTAAAAATATTTAGGTTACTTCCTGTCTTTGCTCTTCTTTTGCAAACTTAATATATTGCCACAGAACATAACAGAATGTTGAGATACAAAAAGAAATGGCAAAGTCTTATTCACTGAGAAGTTGCCCTACAGCATGGGAAAAACACACAGGAAATAATCTCTTCAGTAGATTAGAAGAAAAATACACAGCTGTAAATAAAAATCAGTGTATACTGAAAATATTAAAAATTTCTGAATTAATGAAATTGAAAGAGAATTAAACATGGCCAAGAGCCCATATAGGCTTCATGTAACTTTGTACAGTAAATAGAATAGTGGCTTACAATTTGAAGGAGACTGTGAGATGGGCCGCTTTTCCATAAGAGCTTTCAGTGTAGAGGAGAGAAGAAACACTGAATAAAGAGTAAATAAGCATTAACCCAACAGAAGAAGAATAAATGCAGCTGAAAAAATATGAGCCTCATTCAGCATATAATCTGTATTTGGTCAATTTTTGTACTTCATAGCTAGGCCTAACCTTAGCATATTGTACAAATGTTCACTTAAAAGGCAGCTTTGAAATCACCAGCAATAGAAAGTACACTTTTCTGGGCAATATTCCTGAACTTCAACATAGGTATGACCTCACATCTTGAGAAAATATTAGATTTTTTCAGAAAAATACCTCTTTCTACTTTGATCTTGTCAAGGATTTCATTTTTGTCTGCTAAATCAGTTTTGATAGCTGTCTCTAGTTTAGCAATTTGCAGTTTCAGTTGCTGTTCCTTTGATTTCCATTGCTGTTCCTGGGTCATACAGAAGACACTGTAATAAAACATATGGCATGCGAAAAACTTTTAGAAATCAACTTCAACAGAAAATAATAAAGAAAAAAGCTTTTAGTGGCACAGAGACCACTGTCATCATGTCTCAGGAATTAAGTAAACACATGCTGGTCTGCTGCTGTTGAAACCAAGGCGCCTTTCTCAGGCTGCGGTTAAAAAACATGAAAGGGTTTGTGGGATGAGCAAAGGAACTGGCCTTAATTTAGAGCTCTAAAGTCAAAAAGTTGGCAGCATGCAACATTTGTGGGACTAGAAAAGGAATTCAGATGCATATCCCAGAGTAATCCACAACTCCAAACCTCAGCAACTGACAACTAACAAAACCATTCTTTCCGCATACAAAACCTCTTAATGTAGAGAACTGGGATCATCCACCTGATTTCTTTTAAATCTGTGAAACATGCAGAGCATAAAGTCAGTTGCCTGTTCAAAGAAAAATGTTGACCACAAAGTGACAACAGTTTTCTCATACTGTAAAACAACAATTCTGATACTGATTAAGAAGCATATTTAAAGTAATCTTTCTCCTACTTTAAGAAATAAAAACCAGAGGTGGGCCAAGAAATTAGAATAACTTTTTTGCCTGAAACACATTATTTACTTGTAAACTACCGATCTATGTGCAATAAGGATTGCATGGACACAGAACTAGAACTGCTGAAACCACAACAAAAAGTGTTACTCAGATTAAAACTAAACTAAGTACATGATATAATTTACAGTGTAATTCTCAGTAGGCAAAAACACAAAGGTATGCAATGAGTTTTCATATAAATTAGACAGCGAGTGGTATAGTTTTCATATAACTATATTTGCATTCTTATTTACTGGAAAAATGTCAATCTTCGCCAAGCACAAAGCAGTTTATTCACTTTTGTGCTCAGTGAAAAATCAGTAATTGTAGAGTTTTGTCAACAAAAAAAGTCAGTTCCTCAACTCTTTTGTGAAGTTAATCAGCTAAAAAGCTTTGTATTTTATACACATCTACGTATTAAAAATATTCTGCTATCTATTTATTTATCCACCTATCTCTTCAAGATATCTATGTAACATGCCTTGACCTCAAAAAGAGAGGAGAAAGAAATGATGCAGAAGGGACAGCACACACAGGTTAACAGACTCTACATGCTGACTGAGAGTTCTGTGTACCTATGAATGCATTTACATCTCATATATCTGAAGAATGACTTTAAGATTAAAGAAATAAAATATTATACCATGAATTGTAAACCCTAAAGTGTACAGGGTTTATATTCCTGATACGTATTTTTCATTAAAAAGTTGTATTTTGTCTTTTTCTCATACTATATCTAACCTATGTACACAGTTCTCTAGGCATAGATCATTTTATAGTGTGGCTGTTTTCACAGCATGCATGAACTAAAGCAAAGCTTCTAAGTCCTGCAGTAATACCTGCATCACTCTCTTATAATTTTGAAGGTAATTATGCAGATAACATAATGTACTGAACCCACTACCATTCCACAGTATTGCAAAGGTACAGAAGAGACACTGTGTTCTCTAATTGCTTTGAGTTTGATTGGCTTCCATAAGGAAAGCATAACTCTCTTCAAAACAAAAGAAATACTGTCAGTTTTCACACTTCTAAAAATGTTTTCGAGTTTGAATGACCAAAACACCCAGCTATATGTGTTTAGGTACAATTACTTCACATAAGGATGAAGCCAGGTATTAGTTCAGTTTTTCAGAAGGCTGTGCTGGCACAAAAAAATATTAAGCATTATTATGATGGTCTTTAAGAACTTAGATGTTTAAACGAAGAACATTTTAGAAGACAGGTTTTATCTGAACCCCTATAATGCTAATGTTTATGTCAGTTTGAATTGAGTCCACGTGTATTGTTTTCATCTTTAGAATTTTAAGCTTACATTTACTTGAATTCATGTGGAATTTCTTTCATATTTACTGTATTTCACTGGAGTTGGAGCCATCTGTGTAACTATAATGGTCAACCACATCTGGCATCATTTCCTTTGGAGGGAGTTTAAGCATTGCTAGATTTGCATTACAAGGTCATATGAAAACAATTCATCCAAACCTTTTATACAAATGAATTGTTTTCTTGGATACTGACTAAATAATAAGAGTCAACTGACAAATTCATACTTGCTCTTTGCAAACTTTTCAAATCCAGTTCTGCAGTCTTGGCTTTGGCAAAATTCCCGTCAACGTCAAATAAATTTCCCAAAAATAACTTTAGCAAGGAATGGGTTTATGCATCTTTGCCTCCATTTAAAAAAATGAAAAGAATATATTATTAATTAAGTGGCACCTGTGGAGACTGGCCAATCTACTGCTAGCACAGGTAAGCTTTAGTAAACTTGCATTGTTCAAACAGGCAACCAAAAAAGCTGGCCATTAAATGGTAGTTATATAATCCTTCTCTTTCTAATTTATTGATACCTATACAGTAACATGGAATGCTGAACGATGAATCAATGTTTCAATGAGAGTATAGGAAAAGACAGATCATTTTAGTAAAAGAAACACCATTGTATAGATTAGTGTCCTATAATGGAAGCTTATTTTCAATTGCTCTTGTTAAATATCTTTTTAAGTCATCCCATTATGTTTTTAAGTAGAACAGAAAATTTCAAGTCAAGATTTTTAAATTGATTTATTAGTAAGAATTATTTATCTGAATAAATTATAGAGAATAAACAAAGCATCATCAGAAATATTTATGACATGATCAAATTTTGGCTCCTTCAGTAATAAACTTAAGTGAGAGAGAAGTGACCAATTCCTCCATATGAAACTGTAAATATTGTGATTATACAACTGTTGCATCTCCTAAGTAAAGAAAAAAAAAGTTTTAACCCATTTGTTCTCACAGTTTTTTACTACAAAAATTTTTAAGTTCACCATAGACCATATAAAAAGTATGCCAAATATTGTAAGAATAATACGAAGAAAATTTGATATCACTTATATTATGCTTAGTCATTGGTATTCTTTTGATAGACATCACACTGAAAAGCCAAAAAAATTTTAAGAGAAGAAATAATCTGGATGAGAAAAGACTTCAAGATCTACTTTCTGCAATTATTAGTTGTAGGATATGTGTCTTATTTTCTAACTCTCTCCAGTGTTAGTGTTACTCTGCAGCAAAAGACAACACAGGTTCACAATAAAGGAAAAGTTCATTGGAAGGTCATTTTTTCCTTTAATATGCTTGTGGCAACTGACTATAATTACTTCTTTTCTGTAACAGAGAATTTCTGAATCATAACAATGTGGTTTCATTTTCTTTTTAAGCACTGCTGATAAAAACATATACATCTTATTATGTATAGGACCCTTTGTAAAAACTCATGTGAACCTAAACAAAAAAACTGCAAGCAGAATCAGGGGAAGTGAGACAGTAGCTATTAAACAAACAAACCACCCCTCAAAAATAAACATTGGAGAAGCTGTCAAATTTCAGACTTTACGTAATTTCGTTGAGATGTGCTCAAAAAAGAGCTTTTTAAATTTATCCTCAAAATAAAGTGACTCCCACTTACTTTTAATTACATTTTTTAAGACGTAATCTACTGTTTCATGAGAATCAGAAGAAATATGGAAGCTGGTCTGTTCCAACAGAGCCGATGAAGTACAGCAGAGCACCTGAGAGTTTCCATATACACAGTCATATGATGAACAGCAGCATGAACATAGTTATACATGTGCAAAAGCACTGAATACATACACACACATTACACCACACAGGATATTAAGATGTACTAAAAAAGGACCAGAATCAAATTTTCTGTATCCAGAAACCCTAACTTACCTTACACAGCTTATCATAGTTTTTTTTCAAGAGTTCATTCGCTTTCTCTGGATTGTTTACTCTTTCCTGTAATTAAAATGAAGATAGAAGTTTCAAGTAATGCACAGCACAAAAGGAAATTACAATGTGTGAACAGAAATAGCAAATAATTTTTAGGCAGTGTCAGGCTATTATTTGTTCTTTTAATACAACTGTCTCTTAGAAGCTGCACAAGAAGATAAATCCACATGGATTTACATTAGGCTCAAAGTCTTTTTCATGCTGTTTAGATGAAGCTGAGAGTAGCATGTTGCGTTGATCAACAGTATCTAATCACATTCTGTCTTATGCAAAACAATATAAAAACCTGGGGCATTATATTTTTGAATTCCCTTTTAGTAAGTGAGTATCAGTATTAGCTAGGGCATGGCTTTTGCACAGAAAATACTTTTATTGACATTATAGAAACAACACACCCTTGCTTCCAAAACACTCACTACAGCAGGAAATGGTTTAAAGACATGAGATACTTAAACCAAGAATATCAACTCTCCATGCATTACAACACTTTAAAGGTTTGGCAAAAATATCTATGAGGTCAACTTGGCTCATGTAAATACATTTACAATAGTTAAAGCAGGTGGTAAAACTAAATATAAGTTGCTACAAAATGCAAGAAAAATAGAGTAAGTTTTCATGCTCTTATTCCTCATACATTGAAGAAAATGGGGAATAAACAATTTGATGTTTAGCTCTGTATCTGGACAACTTGTGATGACAGAAGTCTCTCAGAGTCACTAAACAAAGAAACAGAAGTGACTGACTTGAACTGCTGAGTAAGATGTAACACTATACTCTAATGAAATCAGGTTCAAAGAATACTAAAAACTAGCAATACATGATCAATAAACCAAGTATTAAGATTTTTTTTTCTATTAATAAAGCACTTGTTTAGTATCAGAATTGACATGATATCTTATGCTTTAATTTCAAATATTGTCCAAACACCACTATTTGGACAATGTGGCACAGGGATCCCGTGTGGTTCACAATTTTATGAAATACAAACAGCATTTCGGCCATAAGTTTTCCTCTAAATAGGATAAACATATATATATAGTACCAGGTCAGTCTTCTAAATAGGTTTGAAAAGTCTATTCACATCTCCTCCATTAAAACATATCCTAACACTTTTTTTTTCCTTATTTGTATGCACTACCTAAAGTAAAAGATTCCACCTCTTGCCCACAACCTCACCTCCTCTGTCCCTCTATTTGAAATAGCTACTGACTGCAATTTGGTTTGAAGATGGAACTATTTAACTGCCTCTCTTTAGGCTGTTCATTCAGTTCATCACCTTTTGCTAATGAAGCATCATGGTTGGTCTTTTAGTTCTTTAGGCTCTATGGAAAGGAATGAATATCCAGAAAAAATAAAATAAATCACACCTAGTAAAATGTTACAACACAGCATATTCCAACAGTGGTCTCTCCTGGCAGTATTTAGTGTACATATTCTCAGTGTGGTCAA
>WAAE01002319.1:0-20508 GCA_013400495.1 Nicator chloris | reverse complement strand
AAAGTAAAAAAAAAAAAAGTTTTATCATGACTGGGTACTTTGCTGTACTAATTTGTTTAAGAGCCAGAATTTCTTATAAAGTATACTTTCTATAAAGTACTAGTATTTTATATAAATGCAAGCCAGAAGATCAGTCTTTCCTGGGCCAGCATTTCCATTACATACGTGCCAAGGCACATATTTGTGACTCATTCATTTGAGTGACATTTTTTATTATTTTTCTTATAATATTCATCATGTAGAGGAGGAAAAATGCATGCAAAGTAGCAGCTGCTCATAACACTGTTGCCTGTTCTTGAGTTTCTTCCTTCTCCTTTTACAAGAGGGTTATTGAGGCTCTATAGATTTTTTCCGGTCAGCAGGCTGCAATAACCTGTAGTAAATAGGAATTTTGGACAAGCCTGTTGCTGAAGAGGTTTGAGGGCATTTTTAAAATATTAAGGTAATTTATATTAAGTTCTCTCAAGAGTCTGGAACTTTCCCTTAGTGCGCTACAGTTCTGCTGACTGGCCATCCTGCAGTGTTTCAGTCACACATCTCAGACTCTTACTTGGTGCCATGGGTGACAAATACCATACAGAATATTCTGTAATAATAGTAGAAATCACCAAGATTAGCAGCTACCTTTATGAGTGCTGAGGGCATCCTGGGTCACAGCAGTCGTTAACCATGTAGTCAGTGCTGCAGTTTCACGAGGGAAGTTGTGTTCCTTTCAGGAAGCTCATGAAGATTTCCATGGACTGGGTCCTTCTGTGCTGAGCCTTTGGTCCTTGTGGCTCATCTGGTAACTTGAAAGACCTTAAGTAATGGGTCTCTTCAGGGGTCTGATTATCTGAGCCCTACTGTGAGTGGGATTATCTGACAGGGAGTTGCACCCTGCAAGACATGAGCTGTCTGCTTCTGCTGCAGCACATGGATATTGCAGCTTGTTGATTATTGGTAACACCTTACTCTCTCCATGTCCCTCCAAATATACAGCACGTTTGAGGTGGCAGCTTCTCAACCAGAGAAGCTGGTCATGAGAAAAAGGTCATGAGCTGTGTTGGGAGCAGTCTGGTGTTGTTATGGATCAATCAGATTCTGCCCACCAGAGAATAATGCTTCAGTCATATATATATAGCAATATATATAGCTATATAGCAATATAGCAGTTGAGTTAGGTGGTGCCTTGGAGGCCATGGGGATTTATCCAAAGAATGTGGTGAGCTTTTACCACCCAAGGAAGACCCTGCACACCAAATGAGACTTTGTGAGCAGGTGCAGCGGATTCAGTCCTCATTCCAGTATGGTGTAATTATTTTATAAGCCGAGATACGTCACATGAAATGTATTTCTTCCACAGCTCAAAGTTATTTACAGGGAAATCAACAAAGCACTTCAAGTCAGCTGTCACTGTGACAATTATGGAAAAAATATGAACCTTCATTTGCTGGTGGAATTTTTCAGTACTTTCCAAATTAATTATTCCTCTGAGGATGCAAATGATCCAACTTTAAAATAAACAATTGAAATATTTGACTTTTCTACAATGTATGCAATCTTTAGAAAAATCCACTAGTGTGTTTAAGCATCCATTTTTGTGTTGCACAACCCAACTTATTTATCTGGTATAGACTTTGTACAGTGGCAGATGAAATATTGCCAAAATTACAAAATATATTCTGTTGCCCATTTAAATTTCCAGAAAAGGAACACTTTTTATTTTTAGATTTCCACTATGCTCCTTAGCCAGAGTGCCTGGTATCCACTTCATAATGATGTTGGTAGGCAACGAAACAGATCCTGCCCTGCCTGAGCAGGCGCTTGAACCCTGCCGTGGTAGTCCACCTGTTTTCCAGTGAATTATATCTGTCATGTTTCCAAAGCTGATTCTTTCAGCAGGTAATTAATTTTTCACAGCATCCTGCTTGCAGATATGCTGCCAGTGGGGAAGGTCCACAGAATAAGCAGGGTCAGATCAGGTTGGCAGGCAGGAGCAAAGACATCCTGAGGGACTCCCAAATGCCACAGGAACAGAGTCCTGCTCCAAGCTACTCCTAATATAGTGACAAAACGTGATTTTGCATTATACCAAGTAAACAGGGTTTGCCTCTTTATTCAGTGTGTATTTCAGATGTCGTCTATTCTTTGCCGCCACAACAAATGTAAATTTAAGTGATTAAATTTAATCCTCCCTGGATTCCCTTTGCTTTCTTATGGATACATTATTGCTATTTCTGCTCTCTTGCATGCACTAAGTCTGCTTTGGATGCTTCCAAAGAGGGAGAGAAACACATGAAAATGTGTGGTGGGAAAAAATCAGGTTTTATTGAGATGGGTATGTTGTTTCAAATGTAGATAACTCTTTGATCACAGTGAGAGTGAAAAGAGTGAGGAACCAACAACACTTGGAGGAATTTAATGAAGGAGAACAAATATGATGCAGGACTTTCAGATGCACTAGAAAAAAATAATTAATTCGATACATATGGAGAAAAATCAGATGATAAATAGTTGAAACAGTTTGTGAAGAAAAAGGAGTAGAATTATGTTCTCAGCAAAACAGTAAAAACTTCTCTACTTGTGTCTTTTTAAATTTAATTTTTAAAAAAAGATATATTAAAAACCATAACTGCTATAGAAAATGATCCTAAGGTGCCAGGGAGCTGAAATAAGTGAGATATTGGAAATCAACATTTTCTGATTTTTGTGGCTCTAACTTTCATAATGGCTAATAGAGTTCTGTTTTCAAATTTTTGTTTCTCCATGATGCTTCTACATATTTAGTTCAGTATACATTTACAGTGTGCCTAATTTCCTCACCTCATACTCAACAGTTTAAAGAAAATGCAAACTAAAACATTTATCACAACTTCTCAAAACTACTTCTCTGAAAAGGTGATAATGTATGACAGAAGAGATAACTCTAAGTGTCTTATCTGTGCTTGAAGAAAAAGGTCAAAATAAATGCATTAAAAATTTAGACAAAACTATTTTCTTTGCCAGGCAAATTCATCATATCTCAAAGATAGTGTCTGAAGATGGACAAGGAATTGAAAATAGAAAGTGAGCTGAAAGCCTGGTGGGAGTTATAACTTTAAATAACAACTAGATTTATAAATAAGTTCTACATGATCACTGCAGTTTATCAGACTTCAAGGGTAAAGTGAGAAAACAGGGAGTATGACCTTTATACAAAGCTAGGCTGGGTATTATTCATGTGTTAAGAATTCTAGGATGTGATTAGTCAAGTCCCAAAAGAAACATAGAGGTATGAAAAGTGCAGCCTGTTCCAGAGTGGCTTCAAAGTGATAAAGGTGCCCATATTTTACCAGGCTCCTTTGGGCACTCCCTCATGACTCCATCTCCTTTGCCTCCCTTAACTGGTCCCCTAGGATGGTGACCCATAGCTTGGTCTTCCTGATGGTCTAAGCCTACCTTCCTTGGAGCCTAGAGGCCGTTCATCATGCAAACAGACTGATCTCATTCAATATCTTTGAAGAAAAATCATCCTTGTAGTTCCAGTGCCATTTTCCCCATTCATTGCTGGCTGGATGCTTTCCTGCCCTCAGTCTGGTAATACTTTTCACTCAGACAGATACAGGAGGACAATGTTTCATGTCTAAAATTTGGGACAAGATTCTGTTAGTTTCCAGTACTGTGGACTTTGCTGCCCACTACCTGGGGTCAGTAGCACTTGGCATGTCCAATGGAGCTCCAGAATCTCCTCACAGAGAACCCTCCACATCTCTGCCCTTCCCTCCTCCTTCTCTCCCCAGAAAATCTGACACCCATGCAACAAAAGCTGTGGTGGACACACGACTTCTGAAAGTTTCTACCCTGTGAAAGACAGAAATGATCTGTGTTTATGATTTAAATGATGTTTTTTTCATTGATCCTGTAGGATGTAGGGAGTTTTCAGGAATGCTGAATTCCTCACACTGGTGCTGTGGATGTGTCTGTCAGATCATCTTGACCTGAAAGTGCAGCAGGTTGCAAAGATGTACAAGCCATTGCCACAATCACCCTGAGTTAGAGATATGAAGTTTAACTACAGGTTGTTGTGATGCTGGTTATTTCATTATTAATATTAATAAAAATCAAAATTCTATCTGTTGACCTTTTTTCTAAAACTTTACCTCGGGAACCTCTCAGTACCAGTGAAGTAAATGTGTGAAGCATAGCTCTTCCCCTAGAAAAGTTTCAGTAAATACTGCTGTGAAAACAGGTTGAATCCTTTTGAAATAAGAGCTTGGGGCAACAAATCTCACTACTAAAAGCAACAGCAGAAGCCACTGTCCTGAACTGATTCCCAGTCAAAACTCCTTATTTTAGCTACTTGCTGCATTATTTGTGATTAAATGCTTAGTTCCACATATCTGAGAACAGAAAGATAATCTGCATGATGTCTGTAGTTAAAGCCTCTCTTGGGGATTTCACTGGGTGTGTCCTGAAGGAAGATTCTCTCTTCACACAAACTTTGTGAAGAGGGAGATCAATTTTCATCTGAAGAACAGAGCATAAATACATATTTATCTTTCTCAGTGAAAAAAAAAGCTCTTCATGCCTCTAAGACTTCACTATAAATCAACTACATAAATCACTAGCTTTAAATCTTAGTTATACTCTAAATTAAAGGAATGCTTGACATGTTATTTCCTTCATATATGTTGAGAGCATTTAGTTTTAAAATGGTTATATTCATCGTTTTTAGGCTACACCTGGAGTGGCAAATGCACTGAAAACAAAACTGCAGTTCTGTTTGAGGTAGAAGAGGAAATCTTATCCATGCTCAAAATACTTTCAGTTAATATATTGGGTCTGTACTTTTCTTTGGCAACTGCCATGAAAGACTTATTACATTTTGATCTCAGAGGAGATTTCACTGCCTGGAAATTTCCAGACACAGAAAGTGGGTAAAAAAGACTTCATATAATTGATTATATATTGAGCATTATTTTTTTGTATTTCATTGCCAAGGTCTTAAAGAGTGTCTTGAAGAGAATTGCTACTGCACAGTATATAGGCTTCTACATGTGTGTATGAAAAAACTGTTGTATTATGTGGGTTGTTTTCTGGGTTTAGAGTATAAAATCTTATAAATCTCGTCTAGTGGATGTTGATATTACAAAGACAATTTACTTTCATACTAAACTTATGTCTTTGTACTTTTTTCCAGAAGACTTCTTATGGCTTTGGCATTTTCCTGTTGTTTTGCTAAAAAAATGCCAGGGCTTTTAGGCCGCTTGCAGCTTCTACTGAGATGTAATATATCCTGGCACACAGTGTTTTGTTTGCTTCTAATGTAAATGGAAAGGCTGAAAGCTTGGAAAGCAAGGCAATGCTCAAGGTCAGCTCAGTTTGGTAGGACCAGCTTCCAAAATAGCAAGCCACTCTTGAATTGTTTCTTTTAGGAAAAAGAGAGTTCTGCTTTTTCACTTCCTCAGAGCCCTTCTTAGGGCCCAGGTTAGCTGTGCTTACCAGCATGGCTCTCCCTCCTCTTGTTGCCAACTCAGGCTGAAATAGGAGATAGGAATGGATCGTACCTGCTGCTCCCTGCCAGCTCAAACCTTCTTTGGTGATTGGCCCTGAGAGCAGACACTACTTTGGCATCACACTCCTGATTGTTAGAAAGGCCATACAGTTGTTGGGCTGTTTGATGGATATAAAGCTGGGGAGATGGATATGAAGGGTGGGGGGAGGAAGAGGAGGAATAACAGTCCTCGGAAGCACAGGGTCTGTGGGAGAGAGAAGAGAGGGGAGCAGCTCCAGAGCAAAGCACCGAGTAGAATCACAGTGCAGCTACAGGACAGCTGTGTTGGACAATGAATAATCAGTAACACATCAAGCCCCAGTGCTTCTGGCTGGGCTTTTCAGAAAGCCCTCAGTGATTTAAGAGCACAGCTGCTATTGACTTCCAACGGGGCTTAAGCACTTTCCAAAATTTCCCTTCTTACACATCAAGCTGTTAGCTGTTGTTCTTTGTACTTCACTCTTTTAAAGCCTTGTTCTTTTCTTGATTTGGCTGCCTTGGAAACCTACTGACAGTTTCCATGGAGCAGTGCACTACAGTTTATATATATAATTATGGCCTTATCTTTATATTTGCTGCTTCTACAGCATGGTGATGGTCATCCCCAAATCTCTGAGCATCTGAAAGATAGCCTCATCCTGGGAAAAGGATGGGAACCATGGAAATGTTCGTATGTCAATTAAAACACTCTCCTCTCACTATTGTCTTGCTTTATCCAGCTCCATATCAATGTCATATTTGAGCCCATGCTAATTCTACCAGCTCTAAAACAGACTCCCTTTAACTAAGTGAAGAAATAAAATTTGGGGTTTAGCAATTGCCTTCAACACTCTCCTGCCATGTTGAGATAGAAGGAGAATGTATGCAAGGAGAATAAACCTATGTAAGGAGAATGGGGGTTTTTTCCTACCAAATTATTTTATGTTCCTTGAGCAGGTATTGTAATCAGATAAAATAAGGCTGTGAACTCCAAGACAGAATTGAACTCAGTGAGTTCCTATCTTGTCTGACATCAAGAGAAAATACATGTATAATATTCTTGCTTCATTTTAGGTAGTTATACGCTATGGCTTCTACTTAGAGTTCTTAAATTCTCATTTATTCCTACATGAATTTGACAGTGTATTTAGCATCAGGTCCATGAAGAAAGGAGTTTACAGATGCATTTAAAGAGCATTTGAAGTGCTCTTTCTTTAGATTATAAAGTTCTTGTGTTATTTCTTTGAGAAATTGGAAAGTGCTTTTGCACCAAAAACAATACACAGGTCATAATTTTTAAGTACTGAAAATACAAAATTACACTATTTAAAGTGAGTAGTAACTTTACAAGTTGTAATGACATTGATTAAAAGATAATGGTTGGGTTTTTTTCTCTTTAGAGCAAAATGACTACAGGTTGGAGAACTCTGACAATCTTACACAGATTATGATGCCGTGAATTATCTTAATTTTTCAATAAGATGTTCTTTAAAATGTGGGAGAGGTAGACTTAGGTATTGTAGATGGATCTTGCAGTGAAGGAATACAATGTCACCATTAATGTTCAGTAAGGAATAATCATGTAGATAAAACAGGTATAACACTTTAAAGTCACACTTTATCACATTTTTCAGTGTGTTCTCATCCTGAAGAATTTCTTGCAGGGAGAGGTGCAGTGTCCAGTAGGGCTTGCATAGTTCCTGTATTTATTAGCTCTCATGAGCAACTCAGTGGTGGGGATGTCTGATATGCTAGAACCAGTTTATGAGAAACAGTACGGGGTAGAAAATCATTTGCTGTAAGTCCAGGTACTGAACAAAGTAAATTGTAAAAAAGTCTCTTTTAATAGGAATGTTTTATTTTCAAAGGAAAAATTTTATTTGGAAAATTTTAATTGCACAGTATTTCCTAGCAAAAAAATTTTGGTCTGCTGGGGCAAAGCAGTAACTAAGGGCAGAAAGGCGAAGACTGGGTTCAAATGCATCACATTATATCTTTATAATTAAAAATTATTGCAAAATATATTGCATGTAAAATTACAAAAGCACAGCTGACATAGGCAAGGTATCCATATGTTCTTTCCCAAAAAGTGAAGAACAGAACTTGAAAATCTTGCTGGTTTACAGCCATCTGCTGGATCTTCCCCAAACCCACACCTGTCTTTCCCTGCAAGGGAATGTTTTAGATTCATGCACTCATAGACAGATCAGTTATAGCCTGACAAAAAACCCTCTGTGATCCACAGGCATGTAATGGCCTGTGTTTTGAACACAGGTTTCAATAGCCCTAAATGCTCTGACTGCTGTACAATTGTTGTATGTGTTACCTGGCTTTGGTGGGGTCAGGCTGTCACTGGCTATCAAGAGTTTGGATTTATGCTTTCTCTTCTGCCCAAAGGTAAAGGCAAGACACAACATTTCTATCAATATTTAGAGTGGTTTAGCTTCTAGATTTTTCCGAGTGGTATTTGGACTCATGCTGTTTGGCTTGCCTGCTGATTCTGATTCAAGGAAAGCAAATATTTCCTCTTTATGTTTTTTCCATTTAATATTGTCATTACCTATCTGTAGTTACTTGTGCTTATAAGTGCTTGAGCCCAACTTTCAGCTGTCTCTGCCTTTTTCAGAAATACTGATCAGCTCCAGCAAAAAAATCCCAGTTTTTCAATATTCCTTAATGACCCTCAACTCTGTTATAACCCCCATCCTCCCCACTTGCTCATCCAGCTATTGGAAAACATTGAGACCTGGTTCACATGAAGGCTGGAACATGGGATCCACTCAGCAGAGGCAAGGGAAGTGGGCAGCAAGACAGTGCTGGCAGTGGTGTTTTGTGTCTATTCCCAATCAATGCACCAGTTGCATGGAAAGCTCACTTGGTGTGTTAATGGATCCTGCTCAGGTGTTATTTTGGTGTTTATCTCCTGCTGATTCTCTGACTGCTGAGCACAGCTCAGCACCTCCCCCAAAATGCTGTAGTACCTGCTTTTAGAAGTACTTTTAGAGCTTTGAGTAGCTTTTCTCAAAATCAGATTGTACCTAACATTTTTCCCATATAATGCCCAGCATATCCACTTGTGACCAGGATCCATATTCCTCCTTAGCTAAAAGAAATGTGTCTGGGATCACTCCCCAGAGGAAGTCCTCAGCTGTGTTAGGCAAAGTTGTGCACACACTTGGCACAAGAGTGAACTGAACAGGTTTATTCTGAATTGATTGCTCTTCCAT
This sequence comes from Nicator chloris, assembly GCA_013400495.1. Lineage (NCBI taxonomy): Eukaryota > Metazoa > Chordata > Aves > Passeriformes > Pycnonotidae > Nicator > Nicator chloris. The sequence goes on along the minus strand of WAAE01002319.1, from coordinate 11,790 downwards.
GGGATCCTGTTTTACCATGGAGATTAGATTCTGACATCAGTTTGAATGATTTGTTTTGCTGGTCTATTTTTAGCCAAAATGACATTTGTATGAATGCAAAAACATTCAACTCCAATAGCCTTTGGTAATGTCAAAATCTGCATGGTTTTTGTGAAGGATCTTTTTGTTTTGCTTTGGTTTTTTAACCTCTATAGGCAAAAACTTGTGCTCGCTAGACAGAAGTTTCATTCTAGTTCTTCCTGCCAAGAATAATACAGGTAGAATTCCAGGCACTCCAAGCTTCTGCTCAGTGTTTGGGAGAGAGCAAGGGCAAAGTGTGTACACACAGGAGGATCCCTACACTGCACTTCGATGGCTGCACTTTGAGAAATCAAAATGTGTTTGTGTGTGTTGTGCTCATAACATGGGCAAGGTTTCTTTAGAAAACAGCTCTCCTTTTTCCAAAGTGTGTTATTATGGTCATATATTTAGATTTGTGCTGCTCTGTGTGAAAGAGTTGATGGGATAGAATTCAAGATGCATCTCTGGCTGTCATGTCTTGTCAGAGGCACAGAGTCAATAAGCTTCCATCAGTTTTTGCCCTACCATATGTCCCAGTATGGAGCCCTCTCAATCTCAGTGGTTTTTGGAACCAAAACTGTTCATGAGGCCTCAGGGTTCACCTTGCCTCAAGTTATCAGGTTAAACTTAAATGAAGTTTTTTCCTTCATACTTATTCTGAATTTCCCAAGCAACACAGACATGAACTTAAACTACTCATGGATTTACCCAAAACATGAACTGTGATTTCAGATGATTTTTTACTAGGTTTATCATCAATTAAAATGAATATACAAGTTAATTTTGTAAGTCCTGTTTAGCACAGGTTTAGTGGATTAATTTCTTAATTTATGAAGGGTGGTCCTTATCCCTAAGAACCAGAAGAAAGGCTCTATTAGTTTTCTGCATTTGTTTACTCTGTTTTCAGGGAATTATCTACAATGACTTCTAACTGGTAATATTTCATTTCAAGCTTATCACAAACATCAAGCTGTTTGTGTATAAAGTTAGGACTGTGTTGTCCCTCCGTGCATGACTTTGCATTTATTGAACAGAAATTTCATCAGATGCTTTAAGTCTCAATGAAAAGCCTTCTGCAACTCTTCATGGTCAATTTAGTTTTGACAAGTTTTGACAAGAATAATGTTATATCACTAGCAAACTTTGATATCTTATGCATGTCTCCACTTTTTGGATTTTTCAGGAGGATGCTGAAAAACAGCAGTGTAAGAGAAATTCTCCTCATGGTAAAGGAAATATAGAGGAAAGTCTTTAGACATTTGCAGCTTTCTAAGCACAAAGCAGACAGGTGTATTCTGCTGCTGTAATTTAGCAGAGCTTTGGCCTGGTACCATTTTACCTTAGCTCATGATAATTATTATTAGGATGCAGGATTAATTCAGACTTAAATTTTCTCTAGTTTGAAAGAACAAGTTTCTGCTGTACTTTTAATTATAGGTGTCCTAGAAGTTTGTGCTCACAGAGTTGATGAAAAGTAACACTTAGCTCTCTGGAGAAAGATTTTAAGAGCTCTCAGTAGCTCTTGGGGCTCTTCTGTATTATGTGTGTGCCATGTGCCAGCCCAAAGGCTTCATGGTGTGGGTCACAAACAGGTTGTGCATCAAGCCGTGCAGTGCTGAGCTGTAACCCATGGAATATCTGTCCCAAAAGCAGAGCTGCTGATGAGCAGATAGGGAAATGAGAATGTGCTGGCACAGCTGCATTGGATGTAACAGAAAGACTGAAGAATAGAAAATGCCATATTAAAGCTTGTCACAATATTGTTGGTGTTAATTTTAATGAGCTCAGTTATTTGTATTTGATTTTACTTCTTTGCGTGGCTATATTTCCACAACCTTTTCTGTGAGATCTGTGAAGATCCCTTTTATTACTTTTACTGGTTTTAAGTATTTTACTCTTTTTAGAGTATCTTTTCTGAAGTTTTATTTTGTTTCAAAATTTTGCCTACCATGTTTTCACTAAGAAAAAGCAAATTGCTTTTGAAAAGGATCTCCTTTTATGTCTTAGTCTGAGAACCTGCTCTTGGGTTTAGATTCACCTGTCCTTGAAACAGTCTATAAATCAGCCTATAAAATGGATCACATACAATCAAGTTAAGTGGTGTAATGACATTATCTGTAGTCTTAAAAACTAAAGTCAAACAATTCAAAGAATAAAGTTCCCTGATCTGATGCAGAGTCTGACAGATCTGACCCAGTGCTGAATAACTGTGGTTGGCAGGTACATCTTCTGCTAATGCTTTTCTTCTTTAGCTGGACAATTGCAGAAGCGTTTTTGATCTGAATAGCCAAACAGATGTAAAATCAATGCCTGTTATTGCTTTGCCAGTTCTATCTTGAAATAAGGAATCTTCAAATATTTGCTGTGTGGAATTCAGCTGCTGAAATGCCTGCAGAATAGAATTCTCTGGCCAAGGTGTCATGAAGGAAAGAGTCCTACAAATCTAAGTATTGTTATTACCTTTCAAGCATTATATGAGTTTAAAGGTAGAAAATTGCCTGCCTCCAAGCTGCTGTCTTTGGGGCTAGTTTCCCAAACTGCAAAAGAGATCTATATAGTGGATTTGTCCTCCTTAGAAGAAATATCTTTAGTCATCAATACAACCAAATTTTCTGTCTATTCCCACTGTAGCATAGATGTGTCTGTCATACACTGATCATACACATTCATTGTGTATAGACTCCAGAAACCGAGGGATAAATTTACTATCAGAGCCAAGGTAACTCCCAGTTGTACCTTGCTCTCTCAATTGCATATTAGGGATTCTTTTCTGCTCATTTTCACCACCAGCCCTTAAACCAGCCTATGTAATAATTTTGTGTTATGTTCTGAAAACAGATATCCTGGTAGAAAAATCTGTAGTTACTGTCCCATATTATTATGAATTCACCTCTTACATTTCTCCCTTTTTTCATCAGTTATCTGTTAACTGACCTGGATTTTTCTTTTTCACTTTTATTTTCTTTTTGGAGAAGAAAAAGAGGTAGAATGAAAGGAAGACAACAGGGACAGAACCATCAGTAGGAACAGCAGCCATTAGCCAATATCTGGAGAGCAAGGTAACCATCTTTGATACTGGCCCTAAATACTGTCCCAGGTGTTAACAGCCCCAGGGACTTCTTGACCCTAATGCAGTTTATCTATTTTGTCTAGGCTGCAGTGGCTCTTCTGAGTGCTCAACCAGTCTCTCTTGTTTAATGTATCTCTGCTTGCAATGTTATTCATAAAACAAGTTCATTTAAGCTTGGCTATGTATAATGACTTAAATCATTAAAAATGGAGAGATAGCTACCTTCAGTCATGGAATTAAAGGGGCCACAGTTCTATTAGTCAGGAAAAAAGACTGCAAATATCCAATTTGGATTCATGACAAATTTAAGTAATTGTGAAGGATGTGCACAGTCAGTTTTTCTTTAGTTTTTAGCTGAGAGATGACATCAAGTGTGTCTGCTTATGAATATGTATCAACCATAACACAAACTCTTCTGCATAGGAAATTTGACTTAACTGTGTGTTAGGAGATAGTTTGCCTCTGTAATTATATTTCCACTTATTACTGTGTAAAACTCCACTCTGTACTAATTACACTTAACAAACAGAGTGCTCAATGTTATTATTACTGGGAGATGTACAAAACAAAGGACATTTTCTAATTTCTTGGTAGACTGTATCCTGTACAGTCTATAGTAAGGAAATATCATGTGGTTATCTGAGTCATACTGAAAATCAAATAGTTCAATGCAGATTAGACATCCATGTATGATCTCTAATCTTCAGATTCAGACAAACAAAGTATTTCCTGATGTGTTTTCAGCTCTGTTTTTAGGTGATGTGTTTTTCCTTGACATTCTGATTCAGTTTTTAAAAGGACAACATGGGCTAGATACTGCAAAAGAGCATACAGGTTATTTTTGATTTACCACATGTATAAATCAAGGTCTGAATAAACATCTTCTATTTTCTCTCATCTTAATGATATTAATATTGAACATGGATATTTTATAGTTTATTAAGAATTTTATTCAGGGGTATGTTGCTTCACCTTTCTCTTTTTAGGACAACTACTTGAATTTATTAATACATACAGCTTTGCTCAACGGGTCAAGATGTCCAGATTTTTGGGCTGGGGGAGAGAGAGAGAGGACACAGTCACCCATTTCTTTCCATTCACCAAACTGTTCATTGAAAACGGTAGAGGGGCCGCAACTACTATGTGCCACTGTGTGTGTCCGGAGGAGCACCGGGGCCAGTCCTGCAGGGTGGTTCCTGAGAAGTGCCGGTCTCAGGAGCTGGTTGGGCTGGGATCCTGGAGGGCCCTGGAGCTGCCCCCTGCCCCTGGGAGCTCCCGGTGCCCGCGGGCTCGCTCCGGCCAGCGGCGGGCGGGTCGGCGGCCGGCCGCCTGCGCAGGTCGTAGCGGCGCTGAGGGCAGCGGCTGCGGGCCCTGTCCACGGCCATCCTCCTGCGCAGGCGGGTGGGCAGGCCCACCACAAAGAGCTCGTAGTCATCGTCGCCTCTGACGGAGTGCAGCACCTGCTCCAGGGACTGCCGGCACACGGGGCAGTCCTCCCTGCTCTGCGCCCAGTGCCGGATGCACCTAAAGCAGAACTGGTGCATGCAGTAGGCCACAAAGGCCGGCTTCCTCACGACGCCCAGGCAGATGGGGCACTCCGAGCCCACTGCTGCCTTCAGCGGCCCTGCCCTTGCAGCAGAGCTGCTCTCGCCCATGCCTTCTTTGGCACCGCTCGCCATGTGCTGCCAAGAGAGACGTGGAAGGTGTTGGAAGTCGTATGGCAGAAGGGCTTGCTCGGGATGTTGAGCTGCTCGCTCTCATTAGCGCTGCAGTTGTGGATGTCGAGCAAGCAGAGGGAGAAAGGCCACAGATGTTGGCTGGCCTGGGGACAGGTGGAAGAAATGCTCAGGTCCCCCTGGAAGGAAACCTTCCCAGCTTGTCAGGGTAAGGTTTCCCCTCCCAGACCACCTCTACGGCTGAGACATCACAATCCTTCACTAGGTGGTTGGATCTGTTATTGTTGGCACCAAAATCCAGCACTGTGAGATCACAATGGGCCATCCTCACCCATGGCACACATGGCTACACGGAACAACATCCCCCTCCGTCCCCCCCATCTTGTGCAAAAAAAGAAAGAAAGAAAGAAAGAAAGAAAGAAAGAATATTTGCAATCGCTTCTGTCGGATCAAATGGAGGTTTTTAGAGGTTTTTCTTACTGATAGAAATGACCTTGTTCCCCTTCCATTTTAAAATTTAATCATGCTGGTATTTTGGTGGTGAAAATATAAATGAAGCCTCATTACAACCAAATACATGCAGGGTCAGTAAATTCTTTCTGTTGGAAAACTAGTGAGATGAAAATGAGACTGTTAATAGAATATCCATCACATTGATGAAACTGTTGATTGAAATTCACCCTCACATATAACCTATTTGTAATTTCTCTGTAACAATGTATATTAATGGGGTCTTGTTACTTTCTTACTAGTGTTAAAATGATAGCAGGAAATGTTTCCAATTCAAAAGCATTTTGCTACTGGGTTTCAAAAAAACAAACCTAAGTTCTGGTGTAAAAATCAATTGCTTTGTTGTCTGAATATGACTCAAGAATGTATTATATAGAAAAAACAAAGGAGGCTTATTTCTCTTACTTCATGTTGTACTTGTATGTGGATTTTTCCTGACCTAAAAAAGTCTGAATGAAATTTTTGTTATCAAGCAGGAGTCTACAGTATTTAAAGGTAGGTCTAAAGAAGAATTTCAATAATGTTATTTGAATTCTAATCTAAGAGTTAATTCAGTATGATTTTCCACTTTGTCTCGCTTTCTAAATGACAACTGTATAGCTCATTTTAGTATGATTTTTACAAAGACTATCTTAAAAAATTAATCTCTGCTGCATTCCTTCTTCAAAATGCTATACAAAATTAATTATACTGGTCTTTTTTTCTAACTAACAAAAAAAATATTAAGCATAGAAAAGCTAAATTGTCTAAGGCATGGATGTATATGCGGCTGTCATGAAGCTTGATTGAGCCAAAGTTGCAGTCAGATGGCTTTTGACTTAGACTATGTAGCACCTTATTAGTTAGGCATAATTTTTGCAAAATTTTAAACTTAAACTATTTTAAATCCAAATCTCTTTTTTTCTTCCACTGTATCTCAAGGGTTTGGAAATACCCTGCTCATTTTTGCCATCTCAAATTCCTGTTCTTCATTTTAATTTGCTGCCGCGTAAAGAAAACATCCTTAATTATTGGCAGTGAAAACTAAGTTGTTCCAAAAAGTCTCCTTTATTCTTCATCCATTCCCATTTCAGTCTGACCTTCAGTGTTTTGTTCTTTCTGCAGTATTTCAGAAAGTAAACTGTGAAGAGAGTATCTCAATAGATGACAGTATCCAGATGAATAAGGAAGCTGTATGAGTTGCTCAGGTGGTGTCACTGACACAACAAGAAGATGAACATGGATTATTTTGGACCTTTTCTCCCATGCAGAGCTCTGTGCTCACCCCCTTCAGTGCTCTGAACAACAGAAACATGGGGATGAAGAGGACAGCTTCTTGTTTTCTCATTTTCTTGGCCTGCTCATCAATCCTATAACCAGGTGGCCCAGAACGGCTGCTTATTGTAAAGCAGGCATCCAAACTTCCTCTGAGTCGTGTTGTTTTCATTCCATGGGTAACAATTGGAAAGAAATATCTAAGCTGGAACTGAATTTCTTAGTCTAGCAGAGCAGAGCACACATAAAGTTAAAACAAGGACAGACGGCAAATCTTCTGAAAAATCAATGCTCATATCTCTAACCCAAACTGCATTGTGGCTGTGTCTGGCATTACAAACAGCACTGGATTTTTCTAACAGCGGTTTGTGCTAAGGAATTCAATCTAGCATTCTGTACTGCCATAGTAGGGTAGTTGGGGAGTGATCTTCTATTGACTTCACAGTCAAATGGGCTGTATTTTTTTATAAATCACCACTGTCTTGGCATGCAGAGCATGCAGAAGGAAGATCTGAGATTCAAGGCATTAAAGAAATATTATGAAGATCGATTGGAAGCAGCGATTAACTACTCGCATCACAAAGCAGCATTTCCTCATTCTACAAAAGGGCAATACATGGTTACAGGTCACAAAGCGGAAATGTTCCTTCATTTGTAAGGTTTCACAAGTCACATTCTCAATCATTTAAAATATTCTACTTTTTACACTTACAGTAAGATTGACTCCATGAACGTTCCACACTCTGAAGAAGCAACAGCTTACTTCTATCTGCTGGCAGATTGTGTTATGGCAGGTGTTTAGCAGAGTGTATGGACTCCAGCAGATCTCAGCACTCAATGACAGCTTGTACTGCTGCATGCTTGCTTAAATTGTACTGTGTAGCAAAATATCAGCAAATGTCAGTCATAAACCTCAGCATTTTGCACCTGACTATGGAACAATCTGCAGTAATGGCACAGTCAACAAAATTGTTTACTGAACTTGCACCCTGCTGCTAATGACCAACATAAATAACTGGTCAATATACCTTGCATGAGGAGCTTATCTGAGTGGACAGCTTGTGTTTCACTTTCTGAGTTGAAAATTAAATTATTGTATCAAACATAATTGATTTGATAAAAATATGCAGTGTTTCCTTCATCCCCAGAATCAGTATTGTAGAGATAATTTAATCTGATTTTCAGCCACTCTCAGAATCCTGGCAACAAAACAGAAACAGGGCCCGTATGGAGAAAGTATAGATCTGGTATCTAGAGAAATACACTGCAGGAACACATGAATTATAAAAGTGGGTCTGACTCAAAAAGCTTGCAATCAAACATATCTTCATTCAGACATCTTTTCTCAGACTGTATATATTTTTGGTACTTGAAGTACTAAGAACAGCAGTAGTTCAGCTCAAATTCCCAACAAACCTGCAGAGACAGGCAATATGTTTTCTGCTACATGATGTGCTCCTGCATAAACAGACCTTGTCTTCATGTCATGCCACATTTATAAAAGGCCTCAAAGTGGCCACCACAATCACCTTCATGACCTTTTCTGCAGACAGTTTTCTATTTCTTCCTATTGTTCTTTCATTAACTCTTCCCTTGCCATCTCATTTAGGATAGATCTTGAGCAATTTTTGTTCCTCATATTCTAAAATCCAAGTCTCTTTCACGTTGTTCTATCTTCCCTTCCAAGTACAGTTCATAACTAGCTGCTATCTGCTCCAAGTTTCATTCTTTTGGGTTTTTTTCTTTCTTCTTTTCCTGTTGTCGTTGGAAGGTCAAAACCCATTGAAATTAAAACCTCCTCATTTAAGCCCCTTCGTCCCAATAAACATATTTGCATTTATCATTACTTTTACACTTCTCTGGGCTTGAAAGCACAAATGTTCAATACTTCTTCCCAGACAGACTGTTTGGGACCACCCTGAACCAAGTCTGAGTGTTCCTCTGTGAATACAGTGTGTTTAGTCTCTGAATTTGATCAAGGGTTGATTGTTGGTGTTGCTCCATATCATGGTTTAGGAATGGTATTCCCTAATTTTGCAAACTCTGAAAAGAAAATGTAAACATATTTTCTCGCCAATGTTTTTAGATATTATGTGTATGAATTTTCTTTTCCCACACCAAGTTGTTCTTCCACACAGAGCAGCCACGTTTGCCTGAAGTTTCACTTCAGACTCACTGTCTTGATACTCAGGAAAAACAATCTGTGGTAAAACTCTGGCACAGACTGCCTATTATTTGTGGACTAGCCAGTTAATCAGTTTGTACCACCTGCTAAAGAAAGATAACAGTTTTGGCATTGCCTCATTCTCCCATCTATTTAGATTCTAAACTCAATAAATAGGACTTTCTCTTACCATCTTGTTTACCAAAAAGAAGACACCCAGGCCTATTACACACCAAAATATATTGTTGTCATAATTCCCTCAAAAAAAAAAAAAAANGTTCCCTCAAAAAAAAAAAAAAAAAAAACAAAAAAAAAAAAACCAAACCAAACAAACAAACAAAACCCAAACCCCAAACAAAACCAACCAAACAAACAAAAACCACCAAACCCACACCCAAAAAAACCCCCAAAACCTTTCTTTTTCAAGAGGGTAGTGTTGCTATAGCATATTAATGCAAATATAATTATGAGAATTCTCTAATTCCTAATCTACCTGTTCAGAAAGGATGAAGACTCTTGCATTCACCCTCTGAGTTTATCATTGTTTCCTCTTGTTCTGATGTCAGGCTGCTGATAACTGAGATCATAAGACACCTTCTGCATCTGAGTCCAGGGCATACAAAGGAGCTTTCAAAACTGTTTTTGAAGAGATGCTTTAATTCTTGATTACACTGACTCCTGCACACCTTTAACTCCTGTGATCAAAGACTCAACACACCATCTGCTAACACGATGCCCTTATTCATCTAGCAGTGCTCAGTCCTTACTGGTTGTGTTATCTGCTGTACCCTTTTCATAGTATTGAATTTCTGCTTTTTAGGAGACATTGATTTTTGGTCTGTTAAAACACAGGATGGATTCCTTTTCTTGCTTTCTCCTCTTATCTCTAGCTCTTTAAACTCTTCCAGATATGCATCTGGAAACACAAAAAAACCTTTGATCTTTCCTTTGCCCCATGATTGAATTTTGCTTTAATAAATTTCCCTTGGAGTACTGCCTTTCTCTCTGGCTGTTGCAACCAAATTCAGGTCCAGGTACTAGCTGTTAGCCTTTCTGCATCTTTCCAGCAGGAATTTTTCCACTTACCAGGCAGTGAGACAACAGGACTTGTTATTTCCTTTGGCAGCCCTAGTTAGGCAGAATTTTGGTAGTATTTTTTAGTCTCAAATCTGTCTTAGTGTTTGCAAGTTTCTCTTGTGACTTGTCCCTGTAGTTGGTAAAGCAAAAATAGAGAAAGTGTTTTCAATACATGTTCTAAGAGTGGAAATATGCCTTTCTTCCAAAGACAATGCTTGCAACAGTGACCTTGGACTAAAAGCAAAGTCACTTTAATAAGCGTATAATTAAGATATGCCCTCAGAATTGCCTTTGCTATGCTATTTGTACCTTCCTAATACTCAACTTTATATATATATATTTATACCCATGTTTTGCACCATTTCTTCCAACTTCAGTTCCCCAAAAGCAAAAAGTTAGCAAAGCTATTGGCCATGTAATGTTCCATCATTCCTTCATTAATGTTATTTAACTTTGACTAGAGAAAAAACTGTCCTGATATATTGAACTGAAGCAGAAGAAGAAAATCATTGGAAAAGAAAGGTAGAAGTAGTCTATTAAATAAAAGAAGAAAAATTGAACTAAATCAAGTGAAAGAATTGTAAAGGATGAGAGACACTTGAAAAACATACGCTTATTTTAGAAAGATGAGGGAAAGGCAGAAGAAGAAATGAAACAAAGAATTTAGTGTGGTGGTAAGCAAAGAAATTTTGTACACAGCAAAAATTTCATTTAATGTTAAGTGGAGGGTTACATTTACTGCAAGATCATGTACACATGCATCAAGGTCATTCTAAGAGAAAGGATTTTAACATCACATTTGGCATCCTTTCCTTCTTCATCTTCAATCTAACATTAAAGTATGCACATGTTTTTGAATATTCAGTTTCTCTAGAAAGCAGTGGGGACAGAAACCATGGGATGTAAATAGCTCCAACTATAACAGAAATTAAAGTGAAAGCTTCCACATTTTTTAGTTTAAATACATCATAACTATTTAACTCATACCAGCTTCTTTTATGCTTTCAAACCCTAGCCTAATGCAAGCTTTTTTTGTCACAGTTCTTTTCTGTGGTGACATCGAAGGACAGATGGACCTCTTCTGTTTTTTTCTTGAAATAACTGGGTGTCAAAAGTGACAAAATTATGCTTTCTTACTGTTTTCTTTGTGTAGGTCACAACACATCGAAACAAACCAAAAGGATAAACATCTGGAAAGTGAGACATTCTCAGGTAAGGCATCTAAAATTTCTTCATGAGTTTTTTCTTTGTATTTGTTGAAGAGGGAGGTGTTTCCATGTAAATTTCAATTTGTCTGCTTTTTAACTTGCACTAATATTTTATCTGATTTTCCTGTCAACATTTGCTTCTGTTATATGACATATAATTTGAATCCCAGAAGCATCTACCTTACCAAACTCCCTATAAAATTATTCCAGTATTGTTGTCTTGATGCTCAATGTAAGTCAGTCTGAAAACAGACATTGAAGTCTTTGTTAAAGTTTTTTTGGTGTGTCTTTAAAATAAGGAAGAAAACAAATCTGGACAGCAGTTATACCTGGCAAAGATATCTGAACTGGCTAGCTTGCAGTTTCTGATAGGAAGAGATAAAATAGCCCTTAAATATAAGTTTAAAAAACTCTTCTAGATGGCCTTTGAAATGTCACAATTCTTGTAACTAATACAATACAAATTATTTTTAGGAGAAAAAATGCCTTCTGTATCAAAAAATGCTTCTCCCAATTGAAATTATTTGTCTCACTCTGTAAGCCTTGTGAGAAAAGCATTTTTATCTTTTTACCTGTGTCCAACCTGGAGAAGGTGGATGCACAGATACACCTTCAGGGCAGGATTACATCCACTTTAGAGGATTTAGAATTACAGAGGCAATAGCACATCTACTTTCAGCTTCATTCACCATACCACAGAAAGAAACACACTTTCTTCTACAAGAGGGGAAACTAAGGTAGTCTCTGAACATTAAAAAAAAAACCAACAAA
>WAAE01002316.1:0-14737 GCA_013400495.1 Nicator chloris | reverse complement strand
CGGGGATCACAAATCCCAGAACCTTTAATTCAGCCCCGGCCTCCTTTCCTGCTGGGATCACGGCCATTCCTGGCCCAGGGATCTCCAGAGCCCCCGGGAGCCACAGCTGGCATTGCCATTGTCACACACTGTGGGTGCACACCTGGCCTTCAGCCATGGGAAAGGACCCTGGTGTCAGGGAAAAAGAGATTCTGATACGTAAAAATACTTTCCATTATACAGAAATTAAACCAAGTTTTATATATAATAGTATAAAAATATATATTTATCTATATATTAATTAAAATTTAAGTAACTCATCTTCAGGTATTATTGAAAATTACAGTGTTTAAAGAAACCAACTCATTCAGCTATGAATATAAATACTGTCTTCTTTTTCCAGTGAATTGCTGGGATTCTATTATTTTAATAGGAAACGACTTTTCGGGATAAGATAAACTGCCAGCCACAACCAATAATTATACCTTTTTTCCTGAGGATATGCATCAGTCGTGTCTGTTCCAGACTATTGCATTTTCAGCCATAGGAAGGAGCTAAAGTTACATAAATTTCCTGGAAGAGTACTTAGACAGCTGTTTACCTGAAATTGTGCTTGTTTCTGGCATCGGTCTGATATACAAGTTATTTTATAGTTGTGTCAGAGAAGTAATAAAGAAATTGCTGAACTATTAGTACACAATTTATGCTTGCCTATGTACCTCACAAAAAGATGCTTTTGTATTTTTTGAAGAATATTGGTAATGACAACACCAATACATGGCTTCAGATTTACTTCCCTCACTGCATATTTATGTGCAACAACATTTAAACAATTTAGCACATAAGAATAAATATTAAAAGAGGTCACTCCTCAGAGTTTAAGGACGCTTGCACAGTCAAATCCTCCATTGATGTACCAGGGACAAACACAGCTACACTTGGTTGTAATGGGAAATATTTGTGTTAATATTCCACATATCAATGCCAGATTGAAATTAAGTGCTGTCTAACTTTAAAGGATGCTATTGGATACATTGGAGTTGCCAGGCTGAGCCAGGCACATGCTGGAGAGCTGACAAGAGTCAGAAGGTAGGAAACTGCCTCACCTCCAAGGCAGAATGGCAAACCACAGCTGAACCTTCTTCTAACATCCATATGAGATTTCTGGCTACTGGTAAAAATTACTTTTCTAGGATGAGCTGGTTGCCCCTCAGATTCCTCACCACGTCATGCCCTATATTTGGATAACAACCATCTGGGAGGTCTTTACATCTGGAAACCTGAGGAGATCTTTAAATCAGGAGATCTATTTACAGGACTTCTGTAACTGCAGGTGATGGTGCAGTCTCGTGAGTGTAGGTTGACATCCTGAGGCTCTGTCAGCTGTTCCTTCCTGCCACCTGTACCTATCCCTCCATGTCCCAGCCAGTCTTCTTTTCCCTCTCTGCTGGCACATCCCATCTCTGCCAGAATATCATGAAGCTTGTGTCAGATCTTGGCACAGGAACATAAAGAGGAGAAGCTGAACAGGATTCAGGAGCCGTGGGAGAATTAGATCTACTACTGTGGCTGCTGATCCATTACGAGTATCACAGCCAGAAATTCCCATCTGGAGTCTCCCACCAACTGCTCTTAGGCAGGTTTCGATGCAGTGGTATCAACAAGTTGAAACTTGACCCTGGAGAGGAATTTAAGCAGAAGTGGAAACTCTACCCATAATCAGTCCCTCTTATTTGAGATCTCAGGATGCACATGGGCCATATTTTAAAGCATTTCTCTGCAACTAGGGGGTTAGAAACATCCTATAAGGAGGGTTATATTATAAACATCCGAAGGAGGGTTGATTTTAACTTCCAGTACTCTGTTCTAATGAAAAACCTGAAAAATATCTTGAGACAGAGGAACATAGTTATGAACTGACCATTCCTGGTACTAGATATTTCTGTAGAGCTTTATTACAGCTATCTTGCACAAAGGAATATATTGCCATTTTTCAGTGCAGACACATTTCTCATACCATGAGAAAATCTGACAGTTCTAAGAATGTTTCTTTTTTTGTACAGAAAGGAAGACAGAAGACTGGGGTGTTTTTACTTGGAGCAAGGAATGTTCTATGCTATGCATTATTTAATGAGGAAAAATGTAGATCACAGAATCTCAGGATAATTCATGTTGGAAGGGAACTCAGGCAGCCCTTGGTCCAAACTTCCTCTCGAAGCAGATTCAACTATGAAGGCAGAAGAGTTTGCTCAGGGTTTTTTTCAGTTAAGTCCTGGAGGATTCCAAGGATGGAGACTGCACTGCCTCTCTGGGAAACCTGGCCCACTGCTGGGCTGTTGCAGAACGAACCATGTCCCCTTATGTCCATTCAGAACCTCGCTCATTTCAATGTAGCACAATGACGTCTTATCCTTCCACCATGTGCCATTCAGGTCAGTGATCATCTTCCCTTGAAGCCATTCCTTTAAAGGCTGAATGAGGCTTGGCCTTTGTCTCCCTTCAAAGGGAAAGTGCTCCAGCTCTGACCATCTTGGTGGGCATCTCCTAAACTTGCTTGTATTTAACAAACATCTTCTTTGTACTGGAAGATGCATGGGGTTTAACAAGTTTTGAGAAGAGGAAAGCAATCACTTCCCTGGATAGCCTGGCTCTGCTCCTGTTTATACATGTTGAATTTTATGAAGTTTGTGTTGGCCTTATTCTCCGGACCATCCAGGTCTCTGTGGATGGCAGCCTTGCCTTTAAGCATGTCAACTTCTCCCAGCCTTGTGGTGTTTGTTGACCTGATGAGCACATGCTCTTCACCTCCACACACTGCTAGAGACCAACTGATAAAGAGCAAAGATCCTAGAATAGATTTTTGTATACACTTGCCATCAGCCTCAAGGTAGAGAGTGACTCACTAACCAGTGCCCTGCAAGTCTGATCAGTCAACTAGTTTGTTACTTATCCAGCTGTCCAGAAACCTGGTTACAAGAGGAGGCACACCAAAAGTCTTATTCTAGTCAAAATAAATCATGTTCATGGGTACTTCTCATTTACTTTTCATTTTATCATAAGTTTATAGCAACCATGGCCTTGTCTGAGGTAATAACATGCAGATGTATGGACACCACTGCATTCTAACAACAGCTTGGATGACCTAGAAGAAGCTGGATTGCAAACAGAATGGAATTCAGGGTGAAATTTGTAGAGGTCAGGAAGATCATAGAAAGCAACCATGGTCACAAGCTCTCTCCGTAAACAAACTGTCCTACTGTTACTGCACCACAAAGAACTCCCTGGGAGGGAAAGGATGAAAGGACAAAACCAACTTGTTGGGGCATGGTAAAGGCACAAATGAGAAAAGAAAAATGGTACAAGTGCCACAGAATCAAAAGCATGTTGGTAGGGAACGAGAAGGGCAACCTGAGCTGAGCACGCACGAGGACAGTCCATTCCCTGGAGGTGCCAAATAAACCAGTGAACACCACTCACTGGTGCTCACGGGTGAGAGGAAGAGGAAAAGAAAACAGGACTCAACCTCTACAGAGTCTCCACCATCAAATTCCCCTTGCAGCCAGTGGGTATGCCCATGCCTGAGGGAAGTTGGTGTTGATGTGTGCTTGGGGCCTTGGTGAGGAGAGACTTGACATCCAGGGACAAGACATGGGGCAAAGGAGGCATTGATCCAAAAGAGCCCAGTGCTTAGCAGGGCCGTTAATTTCTTTCAAACTAAAAACGTAAACCCCACAACTTTTTAAAATTAGATCCGTTAAGATTTAAAATGTAATAAATTTTTGTATTTAAAATTCAGTCGCACACCAGTTTACGCTAAGATTGGGCTTACTAAAATTATTACAGCCAATTAAAGATATAAGAAAGTGTATTGCAACAGTTATTAATTCCCAGATTTTAACGAGTTAAGGAGTGCTACCTTTTCCCATAACGACACAGCCGAAACTGACAAATTGCTGCTGTTTTTACAACAGCTCGATCTTCATAAATATGTCAAATTACCCTGTATTGTACTTTTTACAAAAGACTGAATGCAAATATTTACATGTTTTCCAAAAGCCAGTACTTTCTGCTTTTGTTGTGTAAATAAGCATTTGCCTTCATTTTTTTGAGTTTCTATTTATTATCAGATTCAACAGGAATATTTTTGTCATGTAAATTAATCCACTGAAATCTGAGAAAATTAATCATAAATTAATTAGTCAACATGCTTTTCTCCTTTTACAGCTTACAAATAAAAGTCAGATAGGAGATTTTGAGAGCTACAGTAAGTTAAATTTAAAGAACAAATGACCCACTTTTTAAAGCACCTAAAAAAATGAGACTTTGAAAAGTGTCCACCAAGACTAGCTCCCAATTCTGCTTCTGTTCAGCTACACTTCTAGTATTGAAAAGGAAGTGCTTGGCTGCTTAGTGGTTTTGAAAATCCCACTGATTACCTCTTTGTTCTGTTACTCACCAACACATCAGAGTTTCAATTCACCATCTCTCTAATGAATTATCCACCAGTTAAATTCAAATCTAATTTTAAAATAAAAAAAAAATAAGACAGAGAAACTATCTTATAAATGATCAAATTTATTCAATGGATGTGTGAGTAACAGTGCATCCTTCCCCCTAGGAAATAAGGAAAATCAAATTTTCTTTAAAAACTGTGTCTGTCTGCACAGCATCACATTAAGTCACTGGACCAGTCATTGAGAAAGATTCCTTAGGACATAAAATGCAAACAAACTAAAAAAGAAATCACAGTTTAACTTAAGATTTCATGCTTTTGATTA
This sequence comes from Nicator chloris, assembly GCA_013400495.1. Lineage (NCBI taxonomy): Eukaryota > Metazoa > Chordata > Aves > Passeriformes > Pycnonotidae > Nicator > Nicator chloris. Next base: position 9,980 of record WAAE01002316.1, on the reverse strand, counting down.
AATTCATGTTTCTGACCAGTGATTTAATTCACTTTGACTTAAGACAATCTACATTGCCTCAGGTTCCCGATTTCACATTTATAAAATGGATGATATTAGGATGAGTTCCTTTCATTAGCCAGTGTGCCTCATTAGGAAGAGCAATGCTTCTTACAGCTAAATTGGATTTTGCTCTACTCTACGGTCCCTTGGTCCTTTGCTGATTTTTCCTTCAATAATCAGCCAGAAACACAAGGGGGTTTTTGTGATGTGGACACTTGTCCACTAGATGCTGCACTAAGCCCACCTACTTATTTCATACCTCCATCCTGCTGGGGACAGAACCTGGACTTCTCTGAGTAATTCCTTCAAGCAGCCAAGTTACCTTGGCAAGATGTGAGGTGCATGAGCTTAGGGAGACAAGGTGTTCCCATTTAATGTCTCAGCTTTGTTTCATCTTTGATCTCAGACTGGGCGATACGACTTGCCAAAGTAATACACAGATTAGTGGTTATGAACTACTCTGTACACCTACACACTCAGAAATATTCACTCTGACATACTGAATGAGACTTTATGTCCCTTTCTCCAATTTTGTACCTCTCTTTAAAGAGGGAACACAGCATCTTCTGCATTCTGGAGCATGTTCTAATAGCATAGATGTGAAATAAAGAGTAGTTGCAGACTTCACTGTCTGCTTCTGTGGCTCAGAACTGCTGGGGTGAAGCCCAGAACCAGCAGGGCAGCTGATGCTGTGGCTTACTTGTAAAAGTGCCTACACTCTGCAGGAATGAGAAGTTTCACATTTGTTTCTCTCCTCAGATTCTTCTATGGCTGAGTTCAAATAGCAGATGAGTAACTGTGACTGTGCAATCTAATTCTTCCCACTTCATAAAAGCCAGCCAGCTCAAACAATTATTCCAGGAGGGAAGATGACACTGGAGTCCAAGAGATGGCAGAACAACATGAAGGTCCTGCCAGACACAGACACACACATACACAGAGATGACAGGCAGAACCAGGGCTTTTACAGCTTTTTCACTGTGCCCCAGATTAGGGAGCTGTGGAGGTGGTTTAAACAATCCATCTTTACACTCAGTTGCTTATATTCTACTGCAAGTTTAATCTTGCCCAATTGTCTTTTAAGCCATTTCCTCAGGAAGTGATTTACTAGTCCAAACAAACATTTCCAAAGTGACACTGAATAAGTAGTTAATTCACCAAAGATTTACTCTGTGTAAGCTTTTTTCTTATACAACTGCCATAGGAGGTCATGCATTCTTGTATGTCCCATACTGGTTTCCCAATCCCTTGAGAAAGGTGTGAGTTCCCTCCTCAGATACATTTCAGCCCACGTGTCCTTACTGGGACAAATGAAGCTATCGTAATATGTTTAAATTTAATGAACTTTACCTATTGAACATCTCTTATGTGTGTATACTGGTGATTGAGCTTAAAATCTTCGCAACACTAAAAAATTAATCTTATTCTCCTTTACCTTAAATAATATCTGCCAAGAACAGATACTGTGATTTTTATTTGTTATACTACAATAATTGTGCTGTATAACTTGCTTCAATCAATGCTAAAATTGGCTGAAATGAACTGGTTTTGCTAAACGTTAGGCAAAACCATTGTAATTTTCTAATAAAAAAATACACCAGTGCTTGAGCTCCAGCATTCTCCTACCCTTTATTATTAAAGGGTAAAACATGTTACCCTTTATTTTGGAGCTAGTTCTTTAATATAAATTCACAACCAAGCATTGGATACAGAATGAGTTGACTTCCCAAACTGTGCTTGCCTCCTTGAAGCAGAGTGGGAACAAAGGTGGATGAAGGCACTTTACTGTGGTCCACTGTGACACAGGATCAAGACAAGATCCACAAACTATGAGATGGCTACGGCTCCTTATGAAGTCCAAGAAATTCTGCCCACCACTGAGTTTCTCATGTTATATTTAGCTTCTTATGTGGAAAGAAAAAACAAAATCCAGAACACGACCTAAGCTATCTTTGAAAGCTGCTTCTTTCCCAGCTACTTGTCTCCTCCATCCAAACAGGGAAACAATCAACACTGGCTGCTTCCCTATGACTAAATAGCTTAATTCCTCTGCTCACTTGCTGATCCCAGGTTGCAATATTACAAGGTTCTAAATATCTCACAGCATGTTTTGGAAAAAAAGGGAAGAAACCCCATTTGTTCTCCTTGAGCTGAAATTTGAATTCCAGCTGGGGAATTCTTAAACCAGGTCTGCAGCAGTGTGCCAGAAGGATGTGCCTTCCAGCCCATCCCATGTGCTGAGCACATCTCACACAGACTCCATTTTCTGCTGATGCTGCGGCTCACTTGTGAAAGGAACTGGAGTGCAACACTGTGAGCACTGGTATTTTGTACTGAAAAAAACAATTTTTAAAAGGTATCATTGTTCTAGGTCCCCAGGGAAGATACACCAGTTCCAGAAGACACCTGCTCTAGGGGAGTCAGGCACCATGTATCACCAAGCCTGGGAACAAAGGATTCCCTCTGGCAAGGTTTTCTTTATTGGGTAGGCAGAGTCAGCACAGTTAATATGGCATACAAGGACTCCACAACCTAAATAATCCTAAGTATATACTGTCATGGCAGAGAAAGACAGCAATGAGAAACCTTATCCTGGTCCCACTATACACAATGGCCAAATAGACACTAATTGTCTGACGAGTAGATGGGTAATTCTCCTTCAATTACTGATAGCAGGGTTGGCACCAAATTATCCCTAAAATGAACTCTACATTCAAGAGACATATTTGTTATTATTGAATTATATGTTCCAAACTTATATGATTATATATTCCAAGCTTACAGGTTCAGGTACACTTAACTAAATGGGAAATTTGAAAGAAAAATTTACAGAAAACATTAGAGAAAGGTTTTGATTTCAGACTGAGTTAGCCACAAAAGAAAAACAAAACAAAACAAACAAACAAAAACACCCAACAGCAAAAACAAAAAAAAACCCACTCTGTTTTAAAGTTTGTAAGAAAACTCTCCACAACCCTTCTGAAATTCCTTCCACTTTTGACTTTTCAGACCAAATTAATTTGCTAAGGCAAAGTTTTGTGTTTAATACCAGAAGGAATGACTAGACAGATCAGATTGAGCTCTGTAGCACTAGACATTAATTTTCTTCCATTTACCTTGTACTGAGCCCAGTAATTTGAGCTTAACTACATAATACCAGCCCATGAAAAACTAAATTATTAAGTGCCATAGGTAGGGGATAGAAAAGAACAAGGTGTTACCTTGGGCTTCAACAATAACAAGGAATTGATTAGGTAAGAAATGATCCATACTCCAAGCTATATTAAAGCCTGAAAAAAATCCCAAGGTTCCTTCTAATCTGACTTGTGGAAAATTCAGCCCTGTCCCCAAGTCACATGATACATTGAATCTTCACTAGCTAGCTAAGATGTACCAGCCAAGAATTTAAAGCAGAGGATTCTCAATACCCCCTCAAAGCATTGGCCTACTCAATCTGGCATGGTGTCTCCAGCTGCATTCAACACTGATGTTTTAAAGGAAGAGGGGAAAAAAAATTCTGATCATACATATTTAACTTGTGTTATGAAAGAAAACAGTCCTTCCTGAACCTTGTGATCAACTAAATACTCTTAAAATAGGAGGTTTAAGGACTGAACAGCTACTGGCCTGGATCACAGAAACAACTCATCTAGTCTTTTGGTTCAAATGAATATTTAGCAAGGATTTGGGGGGAAAAATAAATATATTTTATACATACACACACACACACACACACACACACACACACATATATATATATGTATAATCTTTGGGTTTGGACCACTGTCCTAGTTCTCACAAATTAATATTTTCTTGAATTAGATACAATATTCACATGGCTTTGTTTAATATCCATTGATAGATTTATCCTCCAGGAGTGCATAACATGTATAATTATACATTTGTGCAGTATAATTATGCACTGTGTCAGGAGCACAGATTCACAGATTCTTAGTTTTAAATCTAATGCTTCATATTTTCATGGGGTACACACTAAATTTTGCACTGTGCAAAAAAAACCAAGAAGAGACTTAATCCCATTCATAGAATGACAGAAACATAAAATCATAGAATGGTTTGGGTTGGAAAGGACTCTAAAGATCATCTAGTTCCAAACCCCCTGCCATGGGCAGGGACACCTTCAGTACTATATATATCCAGATATATTTTACAAGTGTAGGTACATATGTATATCTATGAACATTTAATTATAGCTATTGATGACAAGTCATTAAGACGATGATGAGAACCATTACCTTCATATTGACCAGGAAGCATTAGAAGCCTGTTGAAAGCAAGGCTGATCTTACTCTGTTCTGGCTACAACCCATGAAAAGAGTAAATGGGACGTTTTCATTTTCGTTTTTTCATTGACAGCAAGGTCAGAAGGAACGAAGCAGTCAGGCCCCTGCAAGTGCAGGGCTCAGGATGTCTCCCAGGAGTCATATTTAAGGCAGATCCTTAAAGAAGGTTATCTAATTTCATTTTAAGAATTGGTAAGGTTCTCTAATGTTTACTCTCACTGTGAAGTGGTGCTGACTTATCTGATTTCTCCTTTCATCTCACTGAGTAATTTTAAACCTTTTCCAGTGAGATGAAATGTGAAGTGGTGCTGACTTATCTGATTTCTCCTTTCATCTCACTGAGTAATTTTAAACCTTTTCCAGTGAACTGGAAGAAAACCTTCATATTTTCTCTTAAAGTAGGAACACAGGTCCTGTAATCAAATCTACCCATTCAGCAAATGGAATATATTGAGATCCTTTAGCCTGTTTTGGGAAGGATTATTTTTTCATCTTCTTTTTCATGCTCTCCACTGCTTCCACATCTATCTTAAAATAGTGACTTAGATAAAATCCTAGCAAGTATCTTATTAGTGCTATATAACATCTTGGACCACATTTTCATTTCTTTCCATTTCATTTTTATTTTTATTTACCCAAAGGTGACATCACATTGGCTAGTTACAGTATTGCACTCAGAAAAGCATTTAGGAAAAACTGCTTATAGTGTTATTTGAATCCTTCTCTGAGACACTCATCCGTGTATCTAAACTAGCATATTCCCTTGTAGCTGCAGATCTCAGGATGTAAAAAGCAATTCCATCTAATCACATTTTTTCTCTCATTGCAGCCATAGATATTGTGCAGCTGCCTTTAGCTTCCTTTCACAACGATAGTTTTATATCCTATGCCTACTTCTTGTCTTTTATTCCAGTGTCTGTACCACTTCTGGTTTACTGCTATCCATTCCCACTCAGTCAGTTTGGATTGGTTGGTTGACCTGCTTTGTTTGCAGAAAGCAAACCTTTTTTACATGTTTTCTGAGGTACAACTTTGAGGACACTCAAGACTTCTCCCAGATGTGCCAGGAGTTATTTTAATCTTCAACAAATACGGCAATAAAAATAATTATTCATTGATATTACAGTCTGTTTGTATTAATACAGCCAGATCATTATTGTTGCTACCAAGGAAACTGGGCTCAGCAATTAACCATTTCTGAGTCACAAAGACAATTAACAATCTCTTGTTGAATCATAGAATCATTAAGGTTGGGAAAGACCTGTAAGATCATCAAGTCCACCCACTAACTCAGCACCACCATGATCACCACCAAACAACGTCCCCAAGTGCCACATCCACATACCTTTTGAAGACTTTCAGGCATGGTGATTTTACCACCTCACTGGGAAGCCTGTTCCAATGCCTGATCACTCTTTCAGGGGAGAAATTTTTCCTAATATCCAATCTAAACCTCCGTGGGGCATGTTGAGGCCATTTCCTCTGGTCCTGCCACTTGTTACTTGGGAGAAGTGACTGATCCCCACCTGGCTATACCCTCCTTTCAGGGACTTTTGGAGTGAGAAGGTCTCCCTGAGCCTCCTTTTCTCCAGGCTAAACACCCCCAGGAACCTCAGTCCTTCTCATAAGATTTGCTGCTCCTCACAAGACAGTAACTTGATTCCTAGGAAGCAAACTGAACATATTTGGAAGCTGTGGGGGCCATCACTTCCTGCAGTATAGACAGAAATGGTGCAGCTAGAATTTATACACAGACATGTAACAATGCCTTCTAATTTCCACAAAACACTAATGCCAAATTCTGCAGCCTATTTTAATTTCTGAGGAAGCGCTAGCTGATTGCCACATCATCCCAAAACACAGGAAAACCAAGAGAAAAAAAAAAAATAAAACCTAAAGCCTCTAGCTGTGGTAAAGAATACAATATATTTTTCCCAGACAATGTTGGTGATTGTGCAAAAAGCAATATCATCAGTTTGTATTCTGTTAGTGGCTGAGGACTTGCTGCACTGGAGCCACAGTGAAGCAGTGCCTGGTGTGCAGGTGCAGGCAGAGAGCTGCTGCTGTCCCCTCCTAATCAAGGTGTCAGAAGCCCAGAGGGTCCCTTTGTCTGCTCCCTTCCACAGCAGGAGGTGTCACTGACAACATTTTCACAGCCTATTCACTGGTTTAAGGACAGGGAATAGACAATGGGGGAAGCCAGCACACCCCAAGAATAGAAGGGAAAGAAAAACAGATTGCCATCAGGAAAATGGTACTTAGAATCAGAAAGGTTAACATCGGAATTAAAACAAAGAAATGGGACAAAAGAAATTATAAAAGCAATCTTGCAGACATAAGTTACTAGAAACCTCTCAATAAATAAAATCAACACAAGCAAAAGGAGGCAAAAACACCTTTGACACTAGAATAACAAATGAAGAAGGGGGTGGCTTGGAAGTGGATGTTTATTTTACTTTATTTTGTTTTTGACATAAGAATAGCAAAAATGGATAATTTGAAGTCTATAAATCTAGCTCCCCGCTGCAAGTTGCACTTCCAGGGAAGTCAGTGCCAATACTCCAGTGACTCAGCTCCTTCACTGAAATATTGACAATACTAGATGAAAAGGCTAAATGGCAAGCAAAAATTCCATAGTTTTGCTTCAAACCTGGAATTCGGAACAAAAATGAGGAACATGAGGTTTTTAAGTCAAATTCAGGAGTCAATTCCTCAGTATCAGAAAGATGCTAAACATTGGGGGTCGCAGTCCTTCACAATTTCTACAGCACTTGCTGTGGTGACACGTCGCACTTGCCACGCTAAAAGCACTGCACGAAGTCTGACCCAGGTTCAACCAAGAGAACTCCTTTCTTACACCACTGACTCCATTAAATAGTGTATCAAGCAAACCAAGTGATTGGTAAGCAAAGTTAACACCTCTCCAATCACATTGGTCAAGACTGGTGTCCATCAAGAGAACTCCTCCTCTAAGAAACAATGTAAACAAGATCAAACTACGTGTAAGCAAATCCATTACTTACAGAAAAGTGTGTGAGAACAAGAATTTTCAAAGGTAAACATCAGAAGGCTGAAAAAGCAGGGCGACAGTGACACTAGCTGTGTCACAGCTGAAAATGCCACTCGGCTCAATAGGTATTCCCAGCCCAAGGACACCCTCCTTTCCGTGCATTCATTCACTTCTTACCAGCTTTCACAGAACGTATATTTTCGTAGGGATGGAAATTGTTAATATTCCACTCTATCCTATGCTTTGACAATAAATAACTGCATAAAGAGGGATCTGTGTTTTCATAGAATATGGACTGGTTTGGGTTGGAAGAGGCGTTAAGGTTTTCCTCCTTGTCCTATCACTACGTGCCCATATGGAAAGGCACTCAACATCTAATTCCCACTTTACTCTCTTTTAGGTGACACACTAAATGCTTGCCAATGTGCCAATGGAGCTACAGACTGAGCTGGATTTAACCTCAGAAGGAAAGCCCACAGGGCAAATTGGCCTTCTAAGTGACAATGTGAACTCACTAACTGTATTTAATATGATGGCAGTAGCAGCTCACAATCATCTGTGTTACCGTGTTAGATGGAACCTTAGCCACATTACTGCTGAAATGCATGAGACATCTGCCAAAGGGAGCACAGGTCTCAGTGCTGGAATGGCAAACCTCAGAAGATGACTGCAAGGATTGCTGAGGCCTTCCTGAGAAACAGCAATGTCTCAGTAGAGCCTACAAGCTAAGTGAAAATCAAAAATTCTTAACATGACTAATTTAGACCTTATAAAGTCCTTACTAACACTGATTGCTATAATTACAATGCCAAAACCATCAATAATTTGGAAAGAATTATAAAACAATTTTGCTAATATCTGTCGAGCTCTGAAATAAAAAAGTTGTACAGCTTATAACCTGGAAATTCATGAAGCTTTCTCTCTGAAAATTTCCCTCTATTCTAACATGCATGTTGAAACCCCAACACTCGCCCTGGTTCTTGCAGGAGATTTTTCCTGAACAAAAGCTATCTGTGTATTTTGAAACGTGATTTTAGAGAGAGCCCTCTGCTTTTGCAGCTTTTATTTCTTTCTCAAGGTTTTCCAACAAGATTTTCCAAAACATACGATACCCCTTCCATTCATTTGTCTTAGTAATTTTATCCTTTTAGAAATATTTTTGCTCACTAAATTTCATAGAGGCAGTTTAGGAGCTCATTCAGACATTCCAAGAGTGTAATAAGTGAGAGTAGATAGAAAAAAACATCAAGACAGACTTAATAAGAAGACGAATGTTTTTTAGGCTAGGCTTTCTCCTTCCTTGAGTAATGTACTGCTTATAACCATTACATTCCTCCCTCGCAGACCTTTCTTCTCAGAGAGGGATGACCCCTACCCTGCTCTCCCATCTATCCCTCTTCCACTCCTCTTTCCATCTGCTCTGGTAAACCCGTTAAATCTGCATTAAGAGCTGTGACAAGAAGAATGTTTGACAAACAGGCTTGACTGCTGCTGACTCTGGTATCATCTACTGTCATTTGCTTCCGTCGCTGTCAGCTTTAAAGGTCAAAGGAAAGAGTAAGCGTGGCCCCAGAGGGGCAGCGCTTCTGGGGAAGCAGGCTGGCATCTTAGCCCGTCTACAGCAGCTCCTTGGCTGTAATGGCTTTAAAATGTTCAAAGGCTTTTCTTTCCTCTGCTGCTCAAGCTGAAAAACTGGACTCAACCTTTCACACAGTTTGGGGGAATTTTTCTGCATTATCAGTTTTCTTGCACAGGTAAAACTCTCTGAAGCTTTAATTACAGATGAGTTTCGAAGCCCAAATTACCTGTCCTTGGGAGAATGAAAGATGCATAAGCAGACGCTGTACCAGGCACTGGTACTTAAATATGGAAATAGACTTGTCATTTTTAAAAGATCTGTCAAGAAGAGAAAATTCTTGCAATTCAGAACTAGAGTCCATTAATTAAAATGGGAAGTAAAGACCCACATTTTAAACCAGGCTATCTGAACCTAGGTAATTAACATTAGTTTATCTGCTGACGTGACTGACAAAAGATATGTACCTAAAATATTCCTGTTAAAGGTCTTAGTCACATTATCACTATTCATAATTATTACTGGGCACAGATATTTGAAAATGAGTCCCTGTGTTATCACTATCCCTGTGCACAGACAACAAATGGAGGCTGAAAAGTTTAATGCCATTCAACCACATTTCCATATGACACAGGTTATGTAGGGATGACCTTTTCAATATCTTTGCACTTCCTGGACCACAATAGAGTAAAAAGTCAATACACAATGGCAGGAATTTTTCATTTAAGAACTCAGCGACTCCAGTTTTTTAGTGGAAAAACTGTAAAAATAGCAAACGTTTGTCTTCCCATTTCTGATCCTGGTTTTGCATTTGCATTTAAGTTATAATCTTTCCCTTTGATTTTCTATGAAAGCGGCAGTAAAACATTTTTTTCCCATCTTTCTGACACTTTCAGAGTGTGCTGTTTCTTAGATCATTATTCTTGTTCTCGTTCCATTTCCAGTCTTCTCTTTTGCAATGCTTGCCATTATTTTTTTTAAATCTAGTTCCTGTCAATATATTACAAACTTTCTGAGAAGTTGCATTTGGCACAAGACTTTTTTTTTT
>WAAE01002312.1:0-35484 GCA_013400495.1 Nicator chloris | reverse complement strand
TAGAGTGTAGACTTACTTGATTCGTTTTCCACAGAAACTGGGAGGCTGAACTCACCAGAATTACAGAACCATAGTTTTGATAGTTGAGTTTTTTTATCCAACACAGATACCCCAGGCTTTTCAACTGTGGGCTTTATTGGTATTGCTCTTTATTTGAGCAATATTTTATTTTATTAGGTTCAGTTTGCTCTCCACTGAGCTTCCCACACATCCAAGTTCTTTCTTTTTTTGCATCATGCCCACGGTCTGTATGTAGTTTAAGTGGGTCTGGATCGTCCTCCACGGTGAACCAATGCTAAATGAGATTCACTGTTAATTTTGTCTCTGGCTTTTAAGACCAAGAACTCAATTATAATATGTCTATGAATGAAAAGCATACAAGATGTCTTTATCTGTGTATCTGACAAAAGTATTTACTGAAAAAAATCCTTGACCACCCCACAGGTAACTCTCAGCACTGAGCACAAAGAGAACAGGTTATCAAGTACATACAGTCGAACTAAAAGGTCAGTAGTGGAGTCTTCTTGATCCTTTATCAGTCTCTGAAAACTTCTGTAATACTCTTATTTTCTGCTGATTTAATCTGTTGGCATGTGGTGTGGTTCAAGCACGCCGTTCAGGGACCAAGGAATCCCCTCACATTTCAGTTGTGAAATATCTCATTTTCAGAGTCAGTAATGTAAAACAGTCTCCTATGAGTTTTAGGTGCCCATATGAGAACCCTGAGACTATACTCTGTATATAATGCCCCAGGTTTATTTCACTGACTTCAATTGCACCGGAACACTTTTGTAGGTCAAAACTTAATGTTCAAATGGAACACACACAAAAAACCAAACCAAACCAACTCCCCCCCCCTCCAAAAAAACCCAAGCAAAACGACAAAAACCCCAACCACTGTACTAAACGCCGAGGTGTTGTTCAACCCTGGTTCTGTTACCTTTTCAAAATAAAAATGCGAGCAAGCATTGGACCCGAGGCAGGTCAGTTACTTCAACAGTAGCGTTCTGCCTGTGCTGTTACTCGAACTTTAGCAGAGGAACGGCTCGTTCTCTCTCGTCTCCTGACTCGCCATTACAGCCATTACCTCCGCTGGCGCCGGGCCCGCCGCGCCCGGTGGGCGGGAGATGCGACCCCCGCGTGACCGGCGCCGCGCGCCGTTTCCGGAGCGACGGGGCCGTAAAGCACGGCCGCGCAGGTGTCGCAGCTCTTCCGTCCGTGCGGCGCGGCCCAGCGGCCCGCGGACTCGCGGCCATGGAGATGCCGCTGCCGCCCGAGGGTGAGGGGCGATCGGGGGTTCGGGGGGAACGGGGAGGCAACCGCGGGAACGGGAAAGGAGTGAGGAGAACGGGGATTGACGGCGCTGCCTCCCCACAGACCAGGAGCTGCGGAATGTCATCGACAAGCTGGCGCAGTTTGTGGCGCGGAACGGGCCCGAGTTCGAGAAGATGACGATGGAGAAGCAGAAGGAGAATCCCAAATTCTCCTTCCTCTTCGGGGGCGACTTCTACGGCTACTACAAGTACAAGCTGGCCCTGGAGCAGCAGCAGCGTGAGTGGGGCCTGCGGCTCGGGCAGGGCCGGCTCGGGGCTCCCTCTCTCCCCCGGCCGCGGGGTCTCGGGGTCGGCCGGCGGAGACACTTTTGTCTCTCCTGGTCTCGCCCTGCTCCGCCGGGACCGGTTTGCAGCTTCTTCCTGCGCTCTGGGTTCCAGGTAGTTGGCTCAGCGTTGCCCACGGCTCCTTACGGCCCTGGTTGTGGGTTTGGAGGCGGGCAGGGGGAGCCGCAGGGACGGGCAGCATGGTGGGACGGAGCTCAGCAGCTGGAGAGCCGGAACTCGGCTTGTCCTGGATTTGTCCCTCTGGAATTGCACAGGGAGTTGCTGACTCCCCTCTTTGGCACCATGCACCCGTGATTTTGCGTTAACTATAGAATCATAGAATGTGCTGAGTTGGAAGGGACCCATCAGAATCATCGATTCCAACTCCTGGCTCTGCGCAGGACACCCCAAGAATCCCACCAAGTGTCTGAGAGCGTTGTCCAAGCAGCTCGGGAGACCCCTCTGACCCAACCCAGAGTGAGGGTCTGTTTGGAATCAGTGCCATTTTCACCTGTGGGCTGGTGGTAGCAGGTTTCTCTGAGAGGTTTACTTTCAAAGTTTACTCTGTCTGATAGTGTTGTGCAAGCAAAGCCAAGATATCGAGGCTTCCGCACAGATCCAGCCCCTGCCACAGCCATCGCTCCCACCAGCTACGCCCATCCCAGCCCCTCAAGGCACCCCATCTGTGGAGGAACTCATCCAGCAGAGTCAGTGGAACCTGCAGCAGCAGGAGCAGCATCTCCTCGCTATGAGACAGGTTGGTTTAAGATGAACACTCACCTGGTGTATCCTGGCCTGTCAGTGGCTGTAGGAATTAGGAGTGAAGGGGGAGAGGATGGTTTGCTGCTGAGCAGTGATGGAGGTAAGAAGGGATGTTGCTTTACTTATTTTTGTTGTGTGGCAAATGCCATCGTTCCCCTAGAACGGATGATCTGATACGTAGGTTGTGTGGGCATGATTGATCCAAATTAAAACCTCTTATTTACTCTTTAAAAAACCTTTTTAGTTTTAGAGTGGAATAAACTGTGACCGCTTTAACCTTGGTTTAATGCTGCAGATTGCTGGGAACTGCAAGATGTTCCAGTTTGTAGTATTCCGACTTAGATGCAATTAGGGGTGGAAGGGAACTGTGTACTGTCAACTAGCTGATTGTTGCAGGAGACATTTAGCTATTAAAGCTGCGGAAAACCAAACTGAGGAGTTCCTTGTGCCTTGGTTATGTTCCTTACATTTAAGAGCTTCTTGCAATTATTTTTTATTACGTGGTGGATTTTAGAAGTAGAAGTAAACTTGACTTCTCCTGAAAAATGTGAAGAGCCTTTTCTTTTCAGAACCAAAAAATTGAAACATTTTCGTGAGGTCACAGTGCTTTTAGAAGATTTTGGTCCTTGAGATAGATACTTACATCCAAGAGGATAAGGATACAGCAACTTCATTCTTTAAAAGGATGTTGGCTATAATGTAATTCTTTCTCCTTTTTTTGCTTCTGGGTTTTTTTTGTTTTGTTTTGTTTTTTATCAGGAACAAATCACATCAGCAGTAGCCCTTGCAATCGAGCAACAAATGCAAAAGGTTTTGGAGGAAACCCAGTTAGATATGAATGAATTTGACAGCTTGTTGCAGCCAATAATTGACACTTGCACGAAAGACGCAATCTCAGTAAGTGATCTGAATCTGCACAGGGATTTGGTGGTGCTGTGGGTTCATATTAGTTTTGAGATTCTCTGCACATTAACAACAGCTTTAAATCTGTGTTGTGTGGCAGGTAAGATGAAAGCTGAAAACTCCGCTTCCTGCAGTTATTTCAGACCTATAAGAAGCTCATATTGTGGGAAGGCATTAGACTGACTTAAAATATTTAAAATTTGCTTTTCTAAGGCTGGCAAGAACTGGATGTTTAGTAATGCCAAATCTCCTGCACACTGTGAGTTGATGGCCGGGCACCTGCGGAACCGGATCACAGCGGAAGGAGCTCACTTTGAGCTGCGGCTGCACCTCATCTACTTAATCAATGATGTTTTGCATCACTGGTAAGAATTCAGTTATGGGTTTCAGTTTGCTGTTTTGATTAATTTGATGAAGTTTCTCTCCTAGATACAGTGTTGGTTTGACTAGTCACTTCATATTTTTAACAGATTAATTATTTTTAGCAGCTGTACTCAGATGTCGACAGCTTTGATACAGTGCTTTTGTAATCAAATTTAGGTTAAACAGTTTTACCTACTTTGTGTATTTTTCCTCCAGACAAGATTTTATAATAAAGTCATTAGGGAGAGAACTCTCTATTTCGTGATTCCACTACTTCTGGTATAGCAGAAGTTGAGATGAATTGAATATTCCAATGCACTTAGTGTTATAGCGAAAAAGATAACTCTTCCCATTCCTTTCTTGAAGCCAGCGGAAGCAAGCACGAGATCTTCTGGCTGCTTTGCAGAAGGTGGTTGTGCCTATTTATTGTACCAGTTTTCTAGCAGTGGAGGAGGATAAGCAACAGAAAATTGCCAGAGTGAGTATCTGGTTTTGGTTTAACTGTGACTTTTGCTTTGTTAGGTTGGTGCTACGTAAATTGAGAAATAGGCAGGTTCAAGAAGATCACTGAGATTTTCTGGTCTGATTGTCTTCATAAAGTCTATTACAGGAGGTGCTCTAGTTTACATTTAAAATAGAACTTTAAAGTACCTAGGCTTTATTTAAGAGTTATTATAATGATGAATGCACTTGAATCTTTACTGGTTCAAAAATAAGTACTAAAATCCTAGGTCTTATGAAAAGCTGAAGACACAAAAATGCTCTGCCTCAGTTTTTCTTTGATTGTTCATCATTTCTAAAATCCTTTCATTCTCATCCATGCAGCTTCTTCAGCTATGGGAGAAGAATGGGTACTTTGATGAGTCCATTATTCAGCAGTTACAAAGCCCTGCTCTTGGACTTGGCCAGTACCAGGTTAGCCACAAAAATACCAGTTTTCTTATTTATGCAAATATTTAGAAAATTATTTTCCTTTTGAAAGGATAATGTTAATTTCTGTCCCCCTTCCCCTCCCTTGAAGTTGCTTACGAGGGATTACAAAAAATAATGTAAAATATAACCTTGTTATTTCAAACATTCAATAATCCAGCTGCTGATATGGTCCTGAACACAGGATACAGACTGATACAGCGCTGTACATATTTGACAGTGTCTTGTACAGCAGGGAGTGTTTGGTCAAAAGGAAACAAGCAAACACGGCTTTAAATTGGTTACATTGAATATAAAAACCGTTGTGGCAGTGGCAACTTCTCCTTTTTATTAATAATAATGAATGCTGTTGATTTGAGCTGTATTGGAAAGGCAGTACTGAAGATGGCGAGTTCCGGGCTGCAGAGAATGTTTTGGAAACTCCACAAAGCTTCATAATGAGACTGGGTGGTTCTGCCAGCATTATCTTGCATCTCTGTGTGATTTTTTGGAGTGAGGGTGAAGGGCAATACAGGGAATTCTGAACAAGTGGATAGGGTAGGTATTATAGGTGCAGCGTTCACTTGTTTTCCGTCATTTCTTTAATCAGGCGAATTTGATCACTGAATATGCAACGGTTGTACAGCCTGTCCAAGTGGCTTTCCAACAGCAGATCCAGAACCTGAAAACTCAACACGAGGAGTTTGTGAACAGTTTAACACAGCAGCAGCAGCAACAACAGATCCAAATACCCCCACTAGAGAACGAGGTGAAATCGACACCCCCGCCTCAAGCCCCCACAGCAGCCCCAGCCTCAGCTCCGTCTGCTCCGGTCACACAAGCAGGTACTGAGCTAACCTGGGACCTGTGCAAAAATCCGTGGGTGATGATGTTATGATGACTTCTTTTTTTTTTTTTTTTTTTTTTTTTTTTCTCCCTCCTTTTTTAATAATGAGGCACAATGCAATGCTGGTTTGGTTCAGGCAAAAGCTTGAATCTGTTCAGAGCCTTGCAGCAGGTGGAGGCTGATGCTTGAGTATAAAAAGAACCAAAGAGATGAGTGTTAAATGGATCAGAAATCCTGTCTCCCAGTAATTAGATTTCTGCAGAAGAAATTCACCTGGAGCCTGGTGTGCTGCTATTTTATTAACTGCATGTAACTTTGATGCTGACAATAGTCTCTAAATTGTTCCAGATGATGGTAAATCTCAGCTGCCTCTGGCTGGTTCTGCAGAGTATGACACAACTGGGTCTGGAGTGCAGGATCCTGCCTCAGGTGGACCACGTGGGCCTGGATCTCATGATCAGATTCCTCCAAATAAACCACCCTGGTTTGACCAACCTCACCCAGTTGCGCCGTGGGGTCAACAACAGGTAAGAAGCAGTTCTGAAAACAGATGTGGAGGTTCATACTGTCTCGGTTGTGGAGGTTGGGAATGACCATCTTGGTTGTGGAAGTGCAGTGAAAAGATGTGAAAGTTAGAAATCCAGATTTCAATGCTGAGCTTTGTCATTCTGAGCACAGGTAAAGGCAAAACATTAATTATATTTCAGTTTGTTTACCATAACGCTATTCCTATGAGCAAGAGCTGTTTGGTTCATTAACAGTTTGGTCTTTTCCCATCTTTTTTCTGAAGTTGCAGTCATTCAGACTCCGTATTTGAAATGTTCTTTCACTTGTGCATGTTGCCTAAGGGGTGTATTTCCTTAAGAGAGTATGTTATTGTGTTCTTCATTCTTGTAACCTAATGATCAGGTTTCTGTACTTCACTTACAGGGACCACCTCATTGTCCTCCCTGGAATAACAACCATGAAGGAATGTGGAACGAACAGAGAGATCAAGGCTGGAACAATCAGCGAGAGACACCTTGGAACAACCAACCTGATCCTTCTTGGAACAACCAGTTTGAAGCACCGTGGAACAACCAGCATGAACAGCCTCCATGGGGTGGGGGTCAGAGGGAACCTCCATTTCGAATGCAGCGGCCACCTCACTTCAGAGGCCCATTTCCTCCACATCAGCAACATCCCCAATTCAACCAGCCCCCGCATCCACATAATTTCAACCGCTTTCCACCTCGCTTCATGCAGGATGATTTTCCACCTCGCCATCCCTTTGAAAGACCTCCTTATCCTCATCGTTTTGATTACCCCCAGGGGGATTTTCCTCAAGGTAAAGTGTGTACCAGGCCAGGTTTTCTTATGTTGTAATGCTGATTGCCATTACAAAATTATTTGGTGATTTGGGGTGACAGTTTATCCTTGGTGGACTGTTGTGATTTTCCTAAGAAATGTTTAGTTTGGGTGTTTGGGAAGCTACTACTAAGAACTCGGTAGGAAACACATGCGGAGTTCGATGCTTCCTTGCTTTCGGAGTCTTCCCTAATGGATAAAAAATTGTAGTCCAAATTCAAGTCAGCATCTCTACAGGCACCTCTTTTGCGACTACTTCGCTTTAAAAGCAGTAAGTTCAAAGGTGAAAAGCAGTGTTTTCTTGTGAATTTAATCACCAGCACATCAGCCCGTAGGTGAGAGCTGATGAGAGCTGTGACCTGCGTAGGTGGAGGAAGTTAAGAGGAAGGCTAAAAGGATTTGTTCCTGTGCATACACTCATTTGTTCTTTTTCTTTTTTTATTTTGACTTCCAAGCTCCATAGTTTTCTGCCTTTAATGTTGCATGGGTTGGTAGTGTGTGGTGAAATGATCCCTACCTCTGGTTCTTCCTCCTCATTGGGTCAGTTCTCTTGTTGGAACATGGGAATGTATGGGAGCATAAGCAGGTGCTGCTTGCCTGGCCTGCAGCTGTCCGGAAGTCTGCTATAGTTCTGCCCAGAGGTAGTTTCCATTTCGCCTGCAGGAGTTACTGTTTCTCTGGGATGATCCTTATCCCTGTAAAGGCCAAAGATCACCCTGGTTCTGTGCGACAGGTCACGTAGAAAATACATTATGTTTCTGTGTAGGAGTTGCTACGTTAATCCTAAAAGTTTCTCAATTTTCCAAGCCCAAAAATGGTTGAAAACCAATGGATTTGAGTTTATATATTTTGGATTGAGTTTAACTTCTGCAGTAGAGATTGTACCCTTTTTTTCCCTTGGGGTTTTTTTGTTTTGGTGGGTTTTTTTAAGAATTGTGCTAGTGAGTAGGGAGAAAGAGACTCCCTCTTGTCTGAGGGAGTTTAGGTTTAAGCTCAGAATGAGATGCTCGGTTTTGGATTCTAGTGGTGATTTAAAATACCTGTGGTTTCATGCAAAGTTGTTGGAGGAAGGGATCTACTAAACCAGATGGTAAAAATCAGGAAAGCGGTGAAGCAATGAGAATCCAGACTCTGCTCAAGTTCTGATGACAGTGAGTCAAATAGTACCAGCTTGAGATGGGGAAGTGGCCGTAATGGCTTTTCCTGGAAAAACTGTTAATCCTGTTGCAAATTATGTTGATTTTCAGTCTTGCATTTTTCTCCGTAGAGTGCAGTGAGTTCAGCAGGGTCTCCTGGCATTCATGGCGTTTGTCCATCAGTGGTTGGATGAGTGTCACTCGCTTCCCTATTTTAACACAATTATTCTCTCTACCTCTTCTCCAAATTTTTTTTTCTCCAAAAGTATTTTCTTGTCACCCACTGATGTGAGTTAATTGCTGGCATATATATTTCTTTATATATGTTGATTTGGCAGAGAGGCAGAACTAATTACAGGTCCAAGCTGCCCCATGCTTGTGTACTTAGCTTCAGAAATAAATCGCACCAGTAGCTGCCCTGCTGCATCTGAAACATTTTGTTCTTGAGTGTGTCTTTCTTGTGGTCCTTTTGACCATGGTACATCCCAAAGGAAGCAGTGGCTTGGGGCTGAACTATACTGTTGTCCAGACAGCAGTTGCTGTGGCCAGGGGGGTACATGCACTGCAGGATATTCTTGAGTGTGGACCTGTAGCCAACCTTTGGTCCTTCGGTTCTGGTGCTTTGCTGGTTCTGCCTAGATTGGGTTTTAGGATAAATGCAGTAATTGAAGTACATCTCTGATTGCCTTCCTTTCTTGATGGCTAAATAAAACATTTTAACCCTCCCACTTAGCAGAAATTGGACCTCCTCATCATCATCCTGGTCACAGATTGCCTCATCCTGGAATCAGCGAGCATCCTCCCTGGGGAGGGCCACAGCACCCTGATTTTGGGCCTCCCCCACATGGATTTAACGGGCAGCCCCCTCACATGCGGCGCCAAGGGCCCCCTCACATGAACCACGATGATCCCAGTCTGGTGCCGAATGTTCCCTACTTCGATCTTCCTGCCGGACTGATGGCTCCACTTGTCAAAGTAAGTGCTTGCTATGGGACTGACTGGTGGAATTAAAAGATCCAAAACCTGTTGTTGTTATTAGGGACAGTTGAACATGGATGTGTATAATGTCAAATCCTTCCATCCCACAACCAGTTGTGTAGGGTATAAGAGCAGGAGTAGTTGGGGGGACTAGGCAGTGAAAATGGTGATGATTTTCATGTGTTGTGTGCTACAGGAAGCTGGTTGAACTCACAGCATGAAAGATTAATTTCTACTTGAAAGTCTGACCCCTATTGGTAGGAAACGGAAATCCCCAGTGATTTCCAGATGGTCAGAGACCTCATATAGGTCTGATGGGGCCACTGTACTAGTTCTTCATAATCAGAATTCTCATGAAGATGTTTTACAATATCAATGTTATACATTCAAAGAAGGATGGAGAGCAGGAAACCTACCTGTATCAGCATCTTCAGGGATATTTACATTAACTATTCTGTATTTGAGATGAACAAATAAGCCTCTTCCATCTCTTTGTGTTATTCTCGTACACCGGTTTGTGCCAGGCTTCCATCCAGACACATTAGCGCAAAGGTGGATGAGCTCTGCATTTTATCTACCTGGTGACCCACTTAATATTGCAACCCGTGCAGTGCAGGCTTTTCTCAGAGAACTCGCAATAGTGATAGCATGAGGAAGCATCGGGTCATCTGCAGAATCCTTATTTCCAGATAATTTTTTATCCAGTATTGAAACTTGAGGTCTCTAAGCAGCTACATCTGTATTTAACTCTTCAGGTAGCCACCCTGTGACACATGACACAAGTGTAATTTGTTTTGTTTCCGGCAGCTTGAAGATCATGAGTATAAACCTTTAGATCCTAAAGATATACGTCTTCCACCTCCAATGCCCCCCAGTGAGAGACTCCTGGCTGCAGTTGAAGCATTTTATAGTCCACCATCTCATGACAGGCCTAGAAACAGGTAAGAATGGGTGTAGCCAATAAAATGGTAAGGCAAATGCCCTAAGAAGGTGTCTCGAACCACAAAGTGCCTCCCTGTCTTTCGCCTGTGTCTTGGTTCTCCTAATGCTCTTGTTGTATTGCAACTGCACTTGCTGTTTGATCTTACACTGAGATGTGCAAGACAGTTTTGCCCAGACCCTTTGTTCCGTATAAAATCTGGTGAAAATCCTTAAGGTCGCCACTGAAGTGGAATTTACACGTGTGGGTTCTGTGTGGTTGATTTGTTGCAGTGAAGGATGGGAGCAGAATGGACTGTATGAATTCTTCAGAGCTAAAATGAGAGCAAGGCGGAGGAAAGGTCAAGAGAAGAGAAATAGGTGAGAGTTCTGTGTGCCACCTTCTGCTGTGTGCTGTTCATCTGGAAGGTCCTTGGGCTAAATGCAGAGGGAAAGTCTGTTCAGCAACATGCTGCTCTGTCTAATCTGCAGAAAATGGAACAGGCACAAGTTGCCCAGAGCAGCCGTGGCTCCCCATCCCTGGAAGTGCCCAAGGCCAGGTTGAATGGGACTTGGAGCAACCTGGTCTTGAGGAAGGTGTCCCTGCCCAATGGCAGGGGTTGGAACTCGATGAGCTTTCAGGTCCCTTCGAACCCAAACCACTTTGTGATACTGTGAAACAGTTTGTCACACTGAATCGTTCACTTTGACTGCAGAAGTAGTGCTTGTGTGTTATCTCAATGTGGTCAGGAGTAGATTTGTGTTTCTGGTGCTTCTCCATGGAACCTTACTGGAGTTTTCTCTGCTCATCTGTGCAGTGGGCCTTCTCGGTCTCGCAGTCGATCTAAAAGCCGAGGTCGTTCATCTTCCCGGTCTAATTCACGATCTTCAAAATCATCTGGCTCCTACTCAAGATCGCGCTCTCGCTCTTGCTCTCGATCGCGATCTTATTCTCGCTCACAGTCCAGGTAGAGCACAGGGGGGCTGAACCTTGGGAACTGGGGAGTGGGAAAAACCCAACCCCTGAGGCTGATGCAAGGAACCATGGGGTTTGCTCTGGTAACTCGTGTGCTCTCCATTTCAGAAGCCGGAGCAGGTCCCGCT
The DNA here is from genome assembly GCA_013400495.1 of Nicator chloris. Classification (NCBI taxonomy): domain Eukaryota; kingdom Metazoa; phylum Chordata; class Aves; order Passeriformes; family Pycnonotidae; genus Nicator; species Nicator chloris. The sequence continues at coordinate 24,619 of WAAE01002312.1, read as the reverse complement.
CCTCTCACAGCCGATCACGGTCTCGGTCACGGTCTCGGTCCAAATCGTACTCCCCGGGAAGGCGGCGCCGTTCCCGCTCTCGCAGTCCCACTCCCCCGTAAGCTTTGGTTTGGTCTTGTCTCCTTTTACCTGGGCTGTTTGAACAGAGTGCCTGCAGGGGCACTACCTTTTTACCAGGGGATAATAAGCATTTCAACAAAGAGCAGGAAAGATGATGGAGAGCAGATTTCGAAACAATTTATATGCTATATGTGCTGATAGAGAGACTGTTACTCCATTGCGGTGGCTTTTTATTTTAACAAAACTGCATGCAGTTTTGCGGACTGTGAAGTCTGTGTACGCCTTCCTTGGGTGCAGGAGTAATTCACTTGAGTGCTCTATTGGGAAGAGCAGAGTGTTTGATTTCCCTTGTGCTGAGAAGCAGGTGGTGTGTTTCTGGGACTTCAGTAACTGCATAATTTAATGGCTTTAATAAAGAATAACATAGTGGATGGAATTGTGTTGGATGTTAATGCTTAATAGAATAGAACTGACTCTGCTTTGTGTTGGAATAGGATCACTGGTTCCTAATTTGTTCTTCTTATTTTCTTAGTTCTTCTGCTGGTTTGGGCTCCAGTTCTGGGCCTCCTATACCAGAATCGAGACTTGGAGAAGAAAATAAAGGCCATCAAATGCTAGTGAAAATGGGTAAGATGCTGTTCTAGAATCTTACACGAGCCAGGAAACAAAACTAGACACCAAAGTCTTAGATATAATTAACTAATGCATGTTCATAAGGAATTACTCCTTGGCATTCCAAGGTCAGCATACGAATATTCAGAGATATAAGTATATGGAGCAGTGATCATTGCCTTTCTTGGAAAGCTATAGAAGACAGGGCATCAGATGGAACTGACTTTACCCGAGGTATTTCATCTCCCTGCAGTGCAGGTCAGCAGGGTTGACCAGACAGATTGGGCTTGCTCTGCCTTTCTTATCATCCTCCTGACAGTTTTTGGGGATGGTGCTGCTGTCAGCTCCTAGAATCTCAGCGTATTAATGCCTGTGAAATAAATGGGACGGCTCATGTTGTTTCAGGTTGTCTGTTCCCATCCTGCTTTATCAAACTGATGCTGTCTTTGGTTGTTTCCAAAATGTCTATGTTTGTCTTCACAATTCTAGTAATAAGAAAACAGTGAAAGGATTGCAATGTTGTATCCTTGCTGCAGGATGGAGTGGATCTGGTGGATTGGGAGCCAAGGAACAAGGAATTCAGGATCCAATTAAAGGAGGTGATATCCGAGACAAATGGGATCAGTACAAAGGAGTGGGAGTTGCATTGGATGACCCTTACGAAAACTACCGAAGAAATAAAAGTTACTCATTTATCGCACGCATGAAGGCCAGGGATGAATGTAAGTGAATATTTCTCAGCAATTTAGAAACCTCAGTGGACTTGAAAGTTATTTTTGTAAACCCCAATCAAAATATCAGTAACGCTTAATTTTTTCTGATGTAACTGATGCAGTAAAACTACAGGTAAGTGGACATGTACTCCGATTAGCCTGGCAGGTTTTCCTTTTTAGGCATTGTGTTGTGTTCTAATTTCTGAAACGTTAATTAGCGTGTTCTGTGTAAGCCACTTCCTGGCTGCAATACTGAGCACCTGCATCATCTTTGAATGTTGCCCCACAAAACCTTGGAGCAGTCGCAAAGTTAGTGGAGGGGGAGCTGTGCCACACAAGGGATGGCTGCCGCAGCAGGGAGGCCCTTTTGGTTGCAATCAAGTTAGACCACACTTACTGTTTACCCCTGGCCTATTCAGAGTTTCCTACCATCAGTACTGCGTTCTGCCAAAGCCAGAACTGGTAATAAATTCCCTGTAGTTCAGGAAGGGTTCAGGAAAAGTGGAGGTGTTTATAAGAGGTGAAGACAATTACCCAAACAATGGATTTTTGCTGAGAGTCTGTGATACATTGAACATCGGTACTTGCCAACAGCTAAAAGGAAAAAGTTGGCATGCTCAATGAAATGTCACTTCTGCCTCTAGATCTGTGCAATCAAATGGGTTCAAATAAAGCCCATAAGGAAAAGTTCCTTATTAACAGAACCCTCATTCCATGAAACATTTCAGACAGCTTAGGTAACTGTGGAATGTGTAAGAATTCTTCTCCCTATTGTTACAGTGAAGCGTGAAACACAAGACCCTCCACCACCTGAATAAGACACTCTGAAGAAAGATGTCTTGCATCTTCTACAAAACATTAAACTTGTAGAAATCCGGATTAAAGTCTGGAGGAAGTGACAAATGAATTCCTTTTAAAACTATGGTGAAAAATGGAAAGCTATGACATGTACTTCAACATTTGTCAATTAGTGCTTAAAAAAGGCCAGTTGGTACTATGACATGTCTAGCAAGTTTAAAAATTTCCATTTATCTTGCAAAACTTTCTAGTAAGTCCCCCATTTTATAGTAGAATTAAACCCCATTCAAGCTGTTTCTGGTGCAGGACTGTGCCTCATTCATTCTTGTGGAATACAGACGTTATCTGATGTGGTTGTATGTTCTCTAGTTCCATAATGTATGTTTATTTCTCTCAAAAGGTTAATTCTATTTGAAGTGGAGGGGTGCTGCCTTGGGATCAAGTCAGACTGATGCTGAGCAGTGTATCCTAATGTCTAAATGGGGAATGAAGCAACTAGTTCCAGTGCAGGTGACCTCTGAGCACTGTGCCAGCTTTTAGAACCTTCCACCCACCTCCAGGCCCCGCCCAGCAGCTGCTGCAGCCGCCACTCGGGGCAAGACACAAGGGTCAGTTCTCTGGTAGCTTTCCCAGCACTCTGAGGGATGGGCGATGCTTTGTAATGGAACACAGTCTTTGAGCTTTTTATATTTTTGTATATACCCTTTAATAAAAGCTAATTAGTTCAATAGAAGAGAATCCATATTCTCTGCTCTACACATTTCTATCAGCAAGATGTTCTTGGAAACTTGTAATCCAAATGAAAAAAGAAACACACATTTTGTAACTATTTCCGGAGACCACCAGCTAGAGCTGTTAGGCCCTTGCACTGCACTTCCACTCCCCAGGTCTGCCTGGCGGTTCCCTTTTCCAGTCGTTTGTTTGTAGAGCAAAAACCCTCTTAAAACCATTCAGTTAATATGATGGAATATCAGTTTGTTCTAGATCTACTGTAGTTGTGGAACTGTACCTGTCTGTGCATCAGCATACAACACCTGTATGTTGCCGAGTTGTGAATGTTGTTGTTTTGCCTTCCAATAAACCATTTTTTTTTAAATAAAAAGGCAGCTGAGATTTCCGAGTAAGTGGATTCCTGTACCTTGACTATAAGCCTTCCTTGTTTTGCATTTATCTTAATAAACACACCCAAGTGTGTGCATGGGTTTGTTGTAATCTGACAAGGCTGATTATATAGAAACACTGTTTGGATAATGGTACTAAAGTCAGGATACGGTAATTTTCTGCTGCGGTCATATTTCTCAGGGGCTGTAGTACAGACTTTCACTCCTTCCACGATCATAGATGCGATCACAGATCTCACAATTCACCGGATAAATGTGTGCACCGTGATGACTTATCATGGTCCCATTAGACAGAAGTTACCTTGATGTCCCTTTTGCTGACACAGTCTGGCTGAAGGTTCCTTCCGTATCCTTGTATTGTGTACATGGGTAAAACATTCAGGTATAGAAAAGCAAATTAGATACAATAATTAGCAACTTGTACTAACTAATTTATACTAAAGTAGCAGTTCATATGAATCCTTCCAACACAGTTTATAACTTTTTATCTGTGCAACTTGGAAAGGTTTCTTATTTCAGCCTTTGAGCTGTAAATGTCACTTAAAGTTCAATAACTGGCCAAGCAGTTATTTCTCCTGGGCTCTCCGAATTTCTTCAAGCGCTTGCTCAATTGTTAGAGGCGGGGATTTGTGATTCTTGATGTACTGCCAAAAAAAAAAAAAAAGTCAATAAACTGATGTCTTTATTATGTAGATTATTATTTATTAAATAGCAGAAAGCAACTAATCTTCATGTCAAGATGCCAGCACGTTTCTGTACTAGCAGCAGAAACCTTAATCTTTAAAAACTATGGCCTCCAGCAAGACTTCAGTCTTTTTTTTTCTTTTGAACTTCCTAATTAATCATATGCAAAGAAATTGGGTTTGCTGCAAATACCCCAAGCACTTGGAAAGGACTATACGCTCAGTCTCTGGTTTGTCATAAATACCTCCTTAGCCTCTTCCAGGGTATGGTAGTGGAACTTCTCATGCTCTAAGGACTCCACGAGGGATGTGTGAAGGTGGTGAACGTTCTCGACGAACTGCTGGGTCAGCATCACGTGCTGCTTGCACATGGCATGTAAAACGAGCACCGAGGGGCTGTACGCTGTCAGGGCTGTGAGAAAGGGACAGGATGTACTGCGGTGAGGCACGGCCGGCGGCAAGGGCTGAACAAACCAAGCTGGGCTTAGGTGCAGAAAACAGAGTAAAAAAGAAGAACCGTGGTTTTGGTACCTTCTACTGCATCCATGCTGATCACGTGACTGGCAAGTGGCACTGGATCGATGTAGCTGGTTCCAACAGCTGGGGCAAGCACTGCAGAGGGGTTTGCTGTGCATAGGATAGCATCAGAATTACTGGGTGGGGAGAGTGGAAAGGTTTAGTGCTACTGCTTGGTTCTTCACCAGTTTTTTGGGACAGCAACTGTCCTAAAACAACTGTGCAGCCAAACAAGAGAATTCTGTAAGCCAAAAAACGTTGACAGTTATACAACTTCCACAGTTTCTTTACTCTTGGGCTCACAGCACCATTGCAGAAAGCACCTTTTCTAACCCTAGGCAGAGTAAAAATAAAGACTTTTGTACTCAGTGCTTCTGTTTTCAAGCACACTAAAGTTTCTACTTGCTTCTTGAGTGTGGCAAGGAATGATGGCTCTTAGCACTTTTTCCTGTAAATGAAGAGACGTAGGCAGGGAGCTACTGCTCAGGATGTGAAAGCTTGTATCTGATCCTGTCATGGGGCCACAATCCTTTCCCAAGAGAGAAGTACAATGCAAAAGAACTCCGTGAATGAGCAATCACTTTAGTAACACTACAGTGCTATTATTTATTATAGTAAAGATATCAGAATATTGAATTGCATTTGAGAGTACTACTCGTGCTGTTGTGAGCTCCATCGCTAACACTTGCTCATCCAGCCTCAGGTCCTGTGAGGAGTATTTTTAAACAAAAAACATTTCTTATTACGATATTCAATCCCAGACTTTTCTGTGGATAGCAGATTAAAGTGTTGGGCTTTAGAAAATTTTTTATTTAGCACCAGTGAGGGGAAGCTGGCACTGAAGTGAAGAAGTCTATCAAGGCTGACTGGGCTGGCATACATAAAAGTGTAAAACTTGCCTGACTAGGGCAGGAACTGCTGCACTCACCCTTTGCCCAGCAGTAGGTGAACGGAGGCTCTGCTGTCTGAACCGCTGTTTCTGTGACCGTCACTTGGTGCCCCAGCCTGTGCTGCTCTTGGGTGACCAATGGGGATGACGCTGAAGACGGGTGTGCTCCGGAACATGTGCAGCTCCCAGTATGTCCCTCTACAGATTCCCTGTCTGTTGTAGACAGAGACCTTTCAAAGTCTTCAGAATATTCTGAATTAAGAGTTCTCTCATTCTGATTAAGATAATCCTGTTTGTGTGGAGGGAAATCTGAGGAAACTCCACTTAAATATTCAGAGATTTCAGCTTCAGAGACACATTTTTCAACATCCTCTTCAGAAGAATCACTCACACCAGTTACTGCACTGGTCATTTTAAGAGCAGCCTGGTCCTCTTCCACTAGCAATCTATCTTTTTTCACATATTGGTTTGATTCTTGAGTAAACGGAATGTCTTTTCCCTGTAAAATATTTATTTTAGAACCTCCACACTCCACCAAACAAAGGCAGACTGGGAATATGTGCTAGCGGGAAATTTCTACTTACTTTATGCTTTAATTCTGCTGCCTTACTGGTAGTATCTGGTGCCAAATCATCAAGGCTCAGGATATTCAGTCCGAAGTCTGCAAACAAATGACAGCTACACATGAGAATGTGCATGAACATTACAGTAAACTTTCCCGCAAGTTAGGAAAGTGGGAAAAAAAAATCTGTACTACCTTCCTAGTTTAGTATTAAAAAGCAATAGCAATCAGTCATTGATTCTTTAACTTCGCAGAAACTCCTAAAATTTCCTCCTTTGATCTGCTGATGTTCTGAAGTTGAAGAGATTTTTGCTGTCCTTTGTTTCCAGCTGTTCTCACTCTGACCCACTGGTACATTGTGCCACTGATACATGAAAACTACTCTAAATGTTCTAATTGTTTTGACATCAAAATGTCACCCAGGGCGGCATCATTAATCTGAACCCGTTAAGTCAAAGGCTAAGAAAAACACCTATTACACTAGAAAAAATAAACAGATCAATATAATTACTTTGATCAGGCCTTGGTTTATGTAAAATGTCACCAGTGAATCCTTTCAAAGTGACTGTTTTCCCCATGTTTATTATGAGAATTTATGAGGAGATTATCAGTACAATTCATACTGAGTCTACTGAGACAGTATTTTAGAAAACTTACATTTCAAGCTACTGCTGGTTGGATCTTCTGCATCAGCTCCTTCAGAAAATAATTCATCTAATGACTTTATTTCACTTCTGTCACTTTCAAGGGATTCTTGCCTTTGCTTGGTGTAGCCTGCTTTAGGCAGAGCAATCTTTACAGTGTTGTCTTTCATGGAAGATGGCAGCAATTGAGATCTCATGGTATGTCCTGACACGTTTCTGCTGGCAGGTGAAGGTGCTGGTGAATTAACTCTACCAAACACACTTTTCTCTGAGTCTTTGTTGTGAAAAGAAGATGCTTTAGGTAACTCTGCTGGTGAAACTTCCTTACGAGGTGGAAGAGCCCTTCCTGATGGAACTGGAGTCTTGTTCTTTTTGAAGAACATGAAAAAGAGATTTATGTGTTACTTCATTGTTATTTGTAGACGGCTAAAGGGAGAACAAATCAAGTGAGTAAAATAAGAGTAATTTTAGGATGTTAATATGCAAACCTGAATCCTATAATAAGCAAGACAGAAATGCAAACTTAAAATTTAGTTGCTGGTGTTATCTAAATAAAAAGCAATCAACCAATTAAAACAATTATGTAACAGCATTAATAAAAATACATAATCCAGCAAAGTTTGCAATTACCTTTCTACCCCACTGAGCATCACTTACCAGAACCTTCTGATTCCCATTTCCACTGGAAAACCCCAAAGAACTCTCCATCAGTTCTCTCATTTCCTCTTCATCACTATCCAGATCAAGCTGTTGTTTAACCGTAACATTCCTTGTAGGGCTTTGGATGCTTTCCTCTTCCTCAGAACAGGCATCCCTGCGGGTCCCATTCCTACTATAGTTCTTCCAGTACTTCTTGCCCCTGGCAGCACCTTCATGCCCAGAGGCAGATGAGGTGCAGTCCTCGGCCAAAGCCTTCAGGCCCGAGTCAGTGTTCTGCAATTCCAGGTGCTTTTTTTGACCCATGATTTTGCTTTCTAGTTGTGCCGCTTTGTCCAGGACTGAGCTTAACCGTGTGTGGGAGGCGCTGCCTGGAGTGCTTTGGGCTACACGGCTGCTCCCTGCCCACACAGTGCTTCCCGGCACCTGGCACCGCTGGATCCCACGAGCATTTCCATCGCCCACCTTCAGGAACCTGCCATGGTGGGACGCAGTTCTTCCAGCATTCTCCAGCTCTGTGTCTACCACCGTGAGGTTACCACGAGTGTTGGTCCTGCGGGGTACATGGCTGTGGCCCTGCCAAGAATCAGAGCCACTGACCTTAGGAAAGACATGACATCATCAAGTCCAAGCTGTGACTGATCCCCACGTTGTTAAACAGACCAAAGCATTGAGTGCCACATCCAGTCTTTCCTTAAACATCTCCAGGGACGGTGACTCCACGGGCAGCCCCTTCCAATGTCTGACCACCCTCTCTGTGAAGACATTCTTTCTGATGTCCAACCTAAACCTCCCCTGGCACAGCTTAAGACTGTCCTCTCGTCCTATCCCTGGTTCCCTGGGAGCAGAGCTGGTCACTACCTGGCTGCACCCTTCTGTCAGAGAGCTGTAGGAAGAGAGTTCAAAACCCTCCCCACACACGACGCAAACACCGGCCCGGCTCGAGGCTGCCTAGGTACAGCCTGAGATGGGGCGCCGGTGCCTCACCTGCCCTCGGCCCGAGGGTGCCCGAGAGATCGCGGCCATCTGCGAAGGGAAGGGACGAGACAGAGATGAAAGGGGCAGGGCGGACGGGATGGGGCGGGGCGGGGCGGGACAGGAGAGCACGCTGGCGGGTCCGGTCGCGTCCGCTCGGCCCGAGGTGGCGGAGGCATCTCTGGGCCACGCCAGAACGGGCGGTGCGCGGCTGTGTCCCGGAGCCCGCGACTCCCCAGTATCCCGCCCATTCATTGGCTACGCGCGAGAGCTTCGGCGCCGCCAGCCAATCACAAGCAGGTTTGCAACCGCCGGCACCGGGCGCCCCGACTGCAAGCCCCAGCGTGCACCTCAATAGATGAGGATTTTTACAAACCCGCGATTTGCTAATTATTGGAGCGAGTGGGTAATTAATCCGGTTGTTAAGCAGGATTTGCCTTAAGACCCCTCAGTGAAACAACATATTGTAGGCTATTACCTGGCCTTCGTACTTGTGTGTCATGTCTGTGGACTTGGTGAAACTTGTACTTTGTGTGTCACAGTGAAATTTAGCATTAGGTATCTAACGTCATTATATAGTTGTAATGCAATTATATAGCTATTGAGCTTATGCCATGGATAATTTTCATTTTGCCTCGTTTTTTGTTTTTGTGGGTTGCTTTTCTAGTACTTTCTGGTGTTACTCTGCTGCAAGGCAGTTCCAAGACTTGAGTTTAAAGTTCCTAAAAACTTTCCCTTGCTATCTCTAAAACTCTGGCTGACAGACGTACACAGCTATATACACCGATTATATATTTTGGTTATAATGCCAGATCAGACTTATGAAATAAAAATTGATAACAAAATCCATCTGGCAACCCACAAGATGATTTAGATTGTTTGCCACGGAGGAAAATTAGTGATCAAAGAAACCCATGAACTGGGATGACTGAACCTGAATTTATGATGTAAATTATCTGAAACCTGAGGTAATTTGCTCTCTTTAGTCAGTGTTAGTAGATTATTAAATTTCTTTTTAATATAGTTGAACTGTGCACTGGTTTTGCTTTCTTATTTTCCTGTGTCTTTTAAAGGATTGGGATGAACATGAACCTATGGTGGAACTAGTGCTGAGGACCTGAATTTGGGGATTAATAATAATAATAATAATAATAATGCAGAATAGTATTATACTGTGGTGAAGACTCCTCTATGCAGTTTATAAATAATTTCCTACTCCTAGCTAGGGAAACACCTTGAGCCGCTTTCTTTGCCTGACTGTATTCCAAATACGTAGTTCATCCTAGGGGGAATGGAAACCAAATCAGATGGGTAACCTGAGGACTCTTAAGAAAACGGACTTCCTGGGGTTTTTTGCTCTTTTCCTTCCAAAGTGAAAACTGGCACAATTTTTTACAATTTCTCAATAACAGATGCTGAGGTTTATGCAAAAGACTTTGGAGATGGAACATGGGGAGAAATGAAGTGAACAGGAAAATCCCATTGGTGTTTTCATTCTTTGTTTCCACATTTTAAATATTGCTTGTCTAATCTGATTGAGAAACTATTGATGCTTAAAAATGAAATTGGAATCCCATGGTCCTGAAAAGGAAATTAATGTAAAGCAAGCTGAGGAATAGCAGGAGAGAGGAAGGACTACAGAGGAAAAATACTTTGAGCAATAGTTTAAGAAAAAATTAGAGAGCAAAGAAGGCTCTTGAAGGGACAGAGCAGTAGGGAGTGATATTGAGATGGAAGAGCTTTAATTTTCATTTAAAAGAAGTTCACCTTTTTTTCTGTTTACATCATGTAAGGATTGTGGCATTTTGTTAACAGCTTGTGGAAATCTGCTCCAATGGAGTTGTTTTAATGCAGGCTTTTTTGATGCAACGTTAGATTTTGTGACTAGTTGCAGTTATTTTTATAAAGAATACTGTCACAGTTAAATTCTCTATTAAAAAAAGTTGGAGATGGTTTATTAACTATATCTTAACACTGCTATAATGTATTGAAACCACCTGTAATAAAGAATGAGGTTTGTAACTGTTCTACACTTTATTGTTTTAATATTAAATGTAAAATGAATGCTCATTTTTATTGAGGGAGTATTGAATTTTTATGTTCCAGTAATGAGCTCAGCATGTCAAATGGGCAAAGAATGCTTCGCAACATACTTGGAACCAAGGAGGAGATAAGAATTTCTTAACTCCTGTAGCCATTGTGCATCTGTCAGCATTTCAGAACTTACTGAGTCAATGCACCTTATCTCCTGCTGGAACATTCCAGCTCCATCGCAGTGTGGAACTGACAGCAGTCTGTCCATCCACAAATTTGATCTTATAAGTTTAAAGTAAGTTTAAAATTTTTAATTTGGACAGATTTTTTTTTTCCCTTTTAGAGTTCTGAAATAAACAAAGTGCCTGGATGCTGTCTTATTTTTTTTTTTCTAATGCAATGAGGGAAATGAATTGGAAACAATGAATGATGTGCCTGCTTTTTTTGTCTGACCTGTCTTGTACCTCAATCGTGTAATTTTTTCAGTAATTGCCTTCAATTCTTTCTCAAGTCCTTCTGCTTTTCTGCACTTCCTTCCTCCCCCAAGAACTAATGCTACAAATTTAGAAAAAAAATGAAGGCAGACTTCAGAGCCCAGGGCTCTGCATTTACCTCTGGACACTGGCTGAGAGGATTTTGTGTGGTGAGGAGAAAGGAAATGGGAGGATCCCTGGCAGCCCCGATGTCAGCTGTGCCACTTTGTAGTCTGTTGACTGACTGAGGTTAAAGTTTTCTGCTTCTTCTTGCTCAAGAGCTATAAAACAATTCCAGTGACAGTCTGGGGTGAAGAACTTTTAAAGCTCTGAAATACGATAGTTGCCCTGCACCTTTTTTTCCTAAATGGATTCCTGTTGATTTAACTTTTATGTGATCACAGTGATCGAGCCCCGGTCAGGCTGCTGCTCAGGATTTATACTCTACAATCAGGGGCTTGTTAACTTTGGTGTATTCGAAGCTGAAAATTTGATCCTAGACCAGAAGAAGCTTCATTGGGCCTGAAGGGCCTTCACTGGATGAAGGCTGCTTTGACAGGGTTTAGAGCTGCAAAGTTGATCGAGGACTGGAGCGTCTCTCTGCCGAGGAAAGGCTGAGTGAGCTGGGTCTGTTCAGCCTTCAGAGAAGACGCTGCAAGAGGACCTCAGCCCTGTCCGTGTCTGCAGGGAGGGGTCAGAGCACGGACCGAGCTCTGCTCCGTGGGGCGCAGCAACGGGACAAGAGGCAGCAGGCAGAAACAGATGCCCAAGAAGTTCCGCCTGAATATGAGGAAGAACTTCTTTACTGTGCAGTGACCGAGCACTGGAACAGATTGCGATCCCTCACTGGAGATATACAGCTGTGTGGACACAATCCTGTGCCACGTGCTCTGGAATGGCCCTGCTGGAGCAGGGACGTGGGACCTGGTGGCCCACTGTGGTCCATTCAAACTTCACTCGTTTTGGGATTATGTGACTGCCCAGGGAGGTGGTGGTGAAGTCCCCATCCCTGGAGGTGTTTAAGGAGCGACGGGACGCGGCACTCAGTGCTTTGATCTGGTTGACAAGGTGGTGATCGGTGAAGGGCTGGACTCAATGATCTAAGAGGTCTCTTCCCTTCTAAATAATTCAGTGACTCTGTGGAGCGCTGCGGAGAGCGGGAACTGCCGTCGAGAAGCGCCTGCCGGGCCCCGATAAAGCCGCGGCCAGTCGCCCTCCGGTCTCGGGCACCTCCTCAGCCGCCGCCACCGCCTCCTCGGGCGCTCCCGGCCCGGCCGTGCCGCCGCCTCCCGCCCCTCGCTCCGCCCCGGCCGCGGCCCGACCCAGCGGGAGGAAGATGGCGGCGCTCATCCCCCTCAGCCAGCAGGTACCGGGCTGCGTGCGGACGCGCGGCCCTCCGCCCCGGCGGCCGGCCGGGCGCGGGGAGCGGCAGCGGGGCTGCAGCGTAGGCGGGTGCAGCCGGGCCGGGACTGGCGCTGAGTACAGGCCCTGTGCTGGGAGGGGCTCGGCCTGCGGGGCATGAGGGTCGGGGCGCGGCGGGGAGCGGGACACGGGCGGGGCAAGGGCGGCGAGCGGCCCCCGCCGTGCTCCGTGGCCGGGGCGGGCGCTGCTGGGGGGCCACAAGCTGTGCCGGCGCCTTCCCTTCATGGAGGCCCTGGAGCTGCGTCCCCGGGGTGGGGCTGAGGGTCTCCTGGCGCTTCCCCACCCCGAGCCGCCTGGATTACCGTGGGCCAGGGGTTTGAAGGCGAGGGCTGGTGCTCCGCACGTCACCTCGTTTTCCTGTTCGTACCGGGGGGTTGATGCCGCCTGGAGCTGCTGAGGTGTTGTGACAGGGTGTCGTGACTGTGTGGAGTGTTTAGGAGGTGCGTGAGGAGCGCGACCGTAGCGCGGGGACACCGGGAAAGGGCTGAGGGAGGAGCGGAAGGTGTTCGCCTGTCAGGAGGAGGATGAGCTTCTGCAGGGCAGGGGACAGGGCACATATCCCTGACCATTGGGAGAGGCTGTTTCCAGGTCTGGTTGAATGCTTGGGATCCCTGGGTTGATTTCTGTTGTTACAAGTTTTTGGATTGGTTTCTTACCCAGACAATTCAAGCCTAAGCAGTATGACTGGTGCTTATTATTTTCCGTAGCCCTACCCTGCTACCTTCAATGTCTTGAAATGAAAACGATTTTCTACACGGTGCCTAGGCCAGTCAGGCATTCTGAATGACTCCTATTAGTAGTTCAGATTATTTAAGTATGTCGATTTTCTTTTAATAATGATCATTGAGTTGCGGTACTCTAAAAATTTCTCTCTCAATGGAGTTACATGGTGCTTGGATAACATAACCTGCTGTGTGTCTTACTAAGTGAATGTACTACTGTTTAGCTTCTGTTTAGCAGGAGTCCTGATTAACAGTGGTTTAATTAAGTGAACATGTTTAGAAACATATGAAGACATCCATGTGCACACAAACCGTAATCAAAAATTTTCAAATGATTAATGTGGTGTAAAATATGTAAGTCAAATAAACTCTGGATGTGAAAGGGTTTGTAGCTGTGAAACTTCTATAGTAAGTTGGTAAAAATCAAACAATTATCAAATATTTACTCTACAAATCCAGTTTCTCTGTTGTTTAAATTCTTGTTCATCTTTGAGAGACTGACATCAATGGTATTCCTTTTGATAGAAAATGTTATGTTTAGGGGGATAAAGGACCACATTCTGTAAATATATCAGTTATTTTTATAATATTTTCCAACTAATTCAGTGGAAACATTGTAGTTCTAAAACTTGTTTTCCTGTATTGAACTGTCAAGACTAATCTAGCTGCAATTGGAGCAGTGAACGGAATTTCCTTTAAAGTAATAAACTTCCTCTTTTAATAGCCTCAGTTGTGTGATTCCTAAGGAGATGTGCATTAATTAGAGTAAATGCCAGAAATAGAATTAAATGGAATAGGAGAGGGTACATGTGTGATAATGTTGAGGCGTGTCCACTCAGAAAGATATAAAATAAGGCTATTGATACCAACATACTAATAGCTGCAAACAGCATGGGTAATGTAAGCAGCTTAAAATATTTGATCATATTTTATCTTTAATCATTTATCATAATAATAATTTTATTTAAAATAATTAATGTGATCCAGAGCTCTTTGTGACCCCGAGATGACCTCAGGAAAGAGAACTGGCTGTATTAATTGTTCTGGTGGCAGGCGCTTACTCCTGCCTTTGTCCCAGACCTGCACTAAGGGACTTGGAGCAGTATCCATGCGTGTGCACTGCGTACCACAAACACAGTGTACAGATCTGCTGTGAGGGTGCAGCTCAACACTTGAACTTCTGAACAGGAAATCAACTTGGAGATTAAACAGCAAGGGAATGGGGCTCCAAAGGGTCTGTTTGGGAGAACGTCTAAAGTGTTGGTCAGAGGTGATGTTTTGAGGAGTGTAGAACAGGCATAGGAACCACAGGGTGGATAAACTGTTAGTCAAACTGAACCTCTCTAACAGGTTATGCTTTGATGTCATCAACTGTGCGCTCTTCAAAATTTTTCTCTGCTGGCATTGACAGCCTTGGGTTGGTCTATCATCATCAGATGTCATTAAATTACAGAATCCTCTTGAATGATGATGATGTCATCACATGTGGTGATGGGTAGATAGAGAGCTGTGCTATTTTTATCACTTGAACCCATTTTGTCTGGTCTGCTTCATCGCAGAGGTGCAGTCATTTAGGTAAATCGGTCAGAGAATCTTGGTAAAATGCTGCAAGTAGAGAATTGATCCTGAAGTGCTTTCCAGCAGCATTTGGGTGAATAATTTGCTGTAGAAGAAATTTCACAGCATTGAAGCACATCACCCTGGCTTCCTGCCACCTCTGCCAGGTAAGTCAGCTCCACGCCATGGCTGACAATATCAAATGAGGGTGACAGGAATGTCTGGTGATGGGATGAGATCATTCAGTCCTGCTGCTGGAGTGATTTGCTCTGTATCTTGGTACAAATCCAGTCTCTGCATGCTCTAGGTCACTCACCACATCGGTTAGAGGAGCTTGTAGTTGGTGGTTTACTCTCTTGTCTGAGCTTTCTGATAAATAAGAGGTGCATAGTTTGGTGGTAGTTGGCTGAAAACATGCTGGGTTTCATTCAGAGTGGAACAGGCTATTTCTTACTTCCATCTTTTCTCTGAATTATGTGTTTCCTGCTTGGACAGGAACACAATGCTTATATGTGCTGGCCGTTTACATGCCAGCGCAAAGAATAGTCAGATTTATGAGTTATGTTTGCAGCATCTTCTGAAATCCTGTCCACCATCAGGAAGAGCAAGAGCTTCCAGAGGGTGCTGATGTTGGAAAATGCGGCAGCTTATTTTGTTGATGGATGTAAGTGAAATACATTTAAGATGCTTAGGAAACTGTTCTGAAAATGTGGGATTTTTCTATTCAAATAGAGCTGTAATCTTCAGAGTCAGTGTTTGCTTGCGCTCAGTTCAGAGAACTTAGTTATTATAGATAGCTCCTTAAATGAAGATTTAGCATGTTTATTGTAAACTCACAAGAAGGTTCTCTTGGCGTAAAATAAAATTTTCGTGTTCTTGATTGGTCTTCTCTTTCATCATGTTCCTGCCTTCCTCTCAGAGTAGGCAGAACATCTGGAAATCCACGAGGGTGACAAGGAAGAAGGTGACATTTGGGAGGGGACATAGTAGTGATGGGACTTAGTGTGAAATGTTCTTTTCAGATGCCTGGCTGCTGTCCTGGAGGTGGAGAGTGGTTGTCCCAAGCAGGTTTTGTGACATCTCTGAGTCTCACTCATTAAACTCTTCATTGGGTTGTTTTGTTGCTTTCTTTTTAAGGCCTCTGAATGGTCTAAGGACTGACCTGTTTTTGACTGGATTGGTTTTGCTGTTGGCATTGAGGCTGAGGAGAACAGTGTGGAGGGATAACCTGTGCAGGGCTAGAACTCACGTGGCGAGTGAGAAGATAGATTTGGGGGCTTCTGCATCTTTTGGCATTCTAGTTCCCATCTGCTTGGAATGTGAGCAAGAGGGATCGGGATCTGCTTGTTTAGTACACTGAAAATGCAGGGCTTCCCTTGGGTCTGCAGCTTTCATGTAATGCAGTGATTACACCAAGTTTAAATCCTCCAAAAGCGTTGCCAGGGAGTTGCGGGAGTTGTTAAGGTGTTAATTTGCCATTAGTTCTATATTTTGTTGGTTTGGTTTTGGGGTTTTGTTTGGGTTTTTTGTTAGTTTGTTTACTCTGTTTCTGTTTAAGATCCTAGTCCTGAAAATGTGTTAACACAGGCACAGGGCTCTGTGTGTGTGTATAATTGTCTGCTGAAAATATTGAAATATTCCTTACTCACTGTAAGGCTGTAGTAAGGGGGTAGTCAGGGCAGCATGATGTTGAAAGCTGGGCCTTTGTTATTGGTACTTCTCATACTGACATCTGAAATATTTCAACAAATAATTCAAATCTGTTCTTCAAAACCTTATCCCTATGTAGTGTCATTAGGAAAAAGCGTGAGGAGAGGTAGGAATCCTGATTAATGAGAAGTTTTAAGAAATGACAGTAGCCTGGGGTCTTGGTGGATCACTGTTATCCACACTTAAATTACAAGTATCCAGTTTGTAACACAGCAAATTAACACACTATTTTAGGTTTTCAATAGAAGTAATACACAGTGCTATACGTTTCTATTCCTGTAAATTCTGATTGTTGTTTATTCTGTTTTCTTACTTGTGTTCCAGTTTTCTACTGGGAATCCAATCTATGAAACATATTATAAACAGGTATGTTCCTAAAAAAAAAGTAAAAATAAAGTGCAGTTTCTTCTTTCCCAAGATTTCCTTCTCTTTCTTTTCCCCGTTGCAGTGCTAAAACTGTGTGAATTCTGAGTGGTCATGCAGTTTGTGTAACTCCTTTTGACCTAGATGCGAGAGACATTGCATTTCTTAAATCTGCTTTCACAACAGTCATCTTTCAATTAAATGTTAATTTTTCTCCTTCAGGTAGATCCAACGTACACAGGGAGAGTTGGGGCAAGTGAAGCTGCTCTGTTTCTTAAAAAGTCTGGTCTCTCTGATATCATCCTTGGAAAAGTAAGTTGAAGGAATTGGATAATGCAGTAATTGTCTGTACACTTCTTTTAAGTGAAGGGAAAAATTTAAAAAGAAAGTTTGTTTTTTGTGTAGCATTTTTGTTGTTAACTCGACAATTCAGTAACATTGTATGTCATTACTTGAAAGCTGAATGAATGCTTTAAGAAGACATACAGTAGGAACTGTTGAGCTAAGTTTTCTTTGAAATTCACAGTGGCTTTTTTTTTCCTATCTCCACAGATATGGGATTTGGCTGACCCAGACGGTAAAGGATACTTAGATAAACAGGTAAATGAAATGTTCATGTAGACTTCCTATATTACCTTTCCCAGATTAGCCTTGTTTCGATCAAGCCCTGGTACCACTAGTAATTATCTTTATCTTTTTCAGAGTTGAGTTTTTGTTTACAAGATGAGTTTTTTCCCCAGCACTGCTCATATCCAGGTGTATTACTCAGTGAGGCTGCAGGAGAAGTTTGGTTCTGATTTTCTGTATCTCTTCTATTTGTAAATAATTGGTGTGTGTACTGTATAGATATACAGTCACTGAGTCACAAATCACAAGTATGATTTGATTTTTAGAAGACTTTTGTGCATGAAAAAATCTAGCATTTTTACAAAAAATGGCGTGGAATATCAAATAGCCAAGTTACTTGTAGATACAAATAAACTTTCAAAACATTGCTAATTTTAAAGAAAAATTGTTGAACTTTAATTAGAAGAGAGTTCTTCATAGAAACTAACTTCCAGTTTTCTCCTCTTTGTTTCCTGTTACTGTAAAATTTTTCCTGACTCATCCTTAAAAGCAAAGGGATACTTATCATTGTGGGGCTGTACATCTGGGGTTGCTTTTTACTGAGTTGCACATGAACAGTGTTAGTAAAAATTGTAAGCAGGTTATTTTTTGTGATTTAAACTGGTTTTTAATAGACAACACAATTGTTTGTAGGGTTTCTATGTTGCGTTGCGCCTTGTAGCATGTGCACAGAATGGCCACGATGTAAACCTGAGCAGTCTGAATTTGACTGTGCCTCCTCCTAAATTTGTAAGTAATATCCACTTAAATGCAGGTATGTGTTATATGAGAACTAAGGCTTCAGCTGAAACATTGGAATAATCTGCTGTTTCATAAATGTCATGGTTCTGGGGCTTCAGGTTATTGTCAAACAGTTCCCTAGGTCACAGCAGCCAGGACTGCCTGAGTCTTGTCGTGCTGAGTGACAAGAAAGCGGCCCCTTCCGGGACTGCAAAACCAATGTGTGTTTTAGTTTGGTCAGCTTGATCAGGAAGGTGATGTGGCTAAACTCTGAATTTATGAAAAAAAAAAAGGAAAGAAAAAAGATTTATTTTGGGGTTGGATCCACAGGAATGAGTAGTAAAAGACACTGCTGAAACTTTGCCCTGCAGTAGCTACTGCAGAACCTCTTTGGCTTGTGTTGGTTCTTTGTTTGAATACCAAATGCACACACTGAATGTCCTTACCCAAGTAATGTAATGCTATAAAATGAGTGTGACTTTTATTTAGGTACATGTGCAACCTATTTTCCTCAATGTAGTTAAGCTTTATTGTAATATATAGATATTAAAAAAAATTTCTAATTTTTAGCGTGACACTAGCAGTCCTTTGCTGATCACACCACCCTCAGCAGAGACTCACTGGGCTGTTAGGGTAAGTGTAAAAGAGAACACATTCCATCCATTTTTTTGAAGTAAATATTTTTCATGTGTGTAAGTTTCCTGGTGAGACGATTTTGTATCACATATATTTCCCATTTCAGAAGTCCTCCCTTTCTGTGCAAACCTGTGCGCAATAGAGAGCACCAAGGTGTAGTTTTAGATAGGCAATAAGTATTTAAAAACCCTTTGACAACCACTGGTGTGATGTTTTTAAGACAATGACCTTAAATCTTCTGCTTGGATTTCTTCCAGAATTCTACAATTAGGCACTTTGTTTGTATAAAAGAACCCCACTGAGAGCAGCAAATTATTTCACCACATCCAGTCTGAACTATTATTTTAAAGCTTGAGTTCCTATGTTCTAATTAGTATTCAATGATACAAGCAATATGTATCATTTGGAAAAAATAACTTTTGATGCATATGTGGCGATATTTTTGTTTAGGTAATTTTCAACTGCAAACATTTCCAAAAGGTATAAGTTTAATAAAAAATCCTGTAGTTACATGTACTTTAAAGTGGGAAGAATAAGTTTCAGTTCTATGGAGTTTATCGAAGTTGCTTTAAAACAGTGGCACACCTTGTCTGCTGCAAGCTATCATAACCTTAGATTTAGGAGCTTAATTTCAAAGCTTTCTCTGTGGGTTTACATTTAAGTACAGTACAGTGGCACTTACAAGAAAGCTTCGAAATTTAGGATGAATACATTACTGACCAGTCTTAATTTCTTGCAAGATCTCATTTTCATTACTCACACAGACGTACTTTTTTACTTATTCAGACTATTTCTTACCAACCAGGTGGAAGAAAAAGCAAAGTTTGATGGTATTTTTGAAAGCCTTTTGCCAGTAAACGGTTTGCTTTCAGGAGACAAAGTAAAACCAGTACTGATGAATTCAAAGCTACCTCTTGATATCCTTGGAAGGGTAAGTAAGTTGTTTAGATTTAGCTAGTCTCTATTTAGTTTCTTGTAGTTGCAATGTTAAAAATGTAATTTATCAACAGAGATCAGGTTTTGGCTGAGATTTTGCATCGTGTGCATGCTATAAAGCAGGAACATTAAGACGCTGAAGTCTTTCACTTAGAAATAAGAATAAGAGTAGTAATTTTGGCCCTAGAGTAGATTGGCTTCATTATCTCTCTGTTCATTTAGGAGCTGGAAATTTGATTTTGCTTATTTAAAAACAAAAAAAAAAAGCTTTCTTGGACCATAATAGCTGTTAGGACATTAGATTCTGTGTTGGGGAATCCGCTGTTTTGTCATTTTTACAAATATGAGTTACTAGACATACCATTAAATCCATCCCGTTTGTATAGGAGAGTACCTTAAAACATCCTCCTTTATTTGTAGTCCAAATTGTCAAGCTGTTTTTTCTTTCCTGAGTATTTATAACTACTTCAGAGCTCTGAGTTTAGTGCATCCATTGTATATTTTCAAGGGAAGCAGACCTTAAAGTATTTTTCTGCCTTCATTAAAAACACATTCTTTAATGCTTTGCATATTGATATTTCTGCGAGTGAGTACATTCTGTGTAAGAACTCTATCTGTTTTACATACTTTGCAGGAAGAGGTGCCTCTTGCTTTGTATTGTCTACAAAATCTAAGTATGGGGTTTTTTAATTCTGTACTTGAGTATTGTGAAGTCTTGAAAGGCTTTGAATTTTATCTTGTAATTGTGACAATAGAAATTCAGGAAGCTTTTGCCTCTTCCAGAAAAGTTTATGGATAAGATAAGGCACTGAGGAAATGGACAAAGGACTAATCAAGGAGCTTAAATTGTCAAGGGTCCAGTGATAAAGCAGAGTTCTCACAATTGAGCCTTAAGTCTTGGCTTTTTGTGCACTCTACTGTCTCCAGATCATATTGATGATTAAACAGTGCTACGTTGGAGTTCACTAAATTTTGTATCTCTCTAAATCATCTACAAGTTTCATTGACTGTGCCTGACCTAATAATGAACTAAAGCTGATAAACACTTAAATTCTCTCTGACAGGAAATACAGAGGGCCAGAGGGAGCTGCACATAGTTTTAGTTTTTAGTAGAAAACCTGATCGTCTAGGAATGGAATAGGAATTAGAGCTGTATTGACTTTTTTATCGAACTTTCGTTTGAGGAGTTTGAATGTTCTGCTAGCCCACACCCTCTGGGCAGTTCTGAAAGCCACTGCTGAATGCTTTTACTCAGCTTGATGACCCTGTAATTGCATCATAGAAAGATGAAAAACCTACCTGTGTTGCAGCCAGAATTTGTTAGAGCAAGTGTTGATTCATGCGGCTAGAAAACTCTAATCCAGTCTGTTTCATCAGAGAATGTTTAGATAGGTAGTATAACTAATACAATCTTCACCAAAATCTATGAGGAGTCTTTAGAGGGCATGTTAATGCAATGAATACATAAAATGTAACTTGGTCTGCAAATCGTTTTTTAATCTTAATTGCTGTAGGTCTGGGATCTCAGTGATATTGACAAAGATGGTCACCTGGACAAGGATGAATTTGCTGTGGTAGGTTGCTTTAAATTCTCGATTCACTGCCTGGTCTGTCTGTCAAAGCAAATAGCTCATTTCTTTCTCAAGAGCTTTGGAGCTTTCTGTGCTACAGTTGACTATTCTAATCTAAATTGTTCACATGGAGTTATTAAATGACCTTCCTCAAATCCATCTGCTGACTCTTGCCTGTGCCAAGATTAAACTTGTTGGAATCGCTTTCAAAATTAATTGCTCTGGTTTACATCTCTAGTCTTACTGTCTTTGTTTTACTAATATGTAAATGACTGACACAGGAAGATCTTGTTGCTTTTTCTAATAATTGTGAATGTTATCTGACCTTTTTGCCTTTGCAGGCAATGCATTTGGTTTATAGAGCTCTTGAGAAAGAGTCAGTTCCTTCACAATTGCCCCCTTCTCTCATACCACCTTCTAAAAGAAAGAAGACACCGATCTTTCCTGGTGCAGTTCCTGTCCTCCCTGCAAGTCCTCCACCAAAAGACAGCCTCCGTTCCACACCGTCCCATGGCAGTGTCACCAGTCTGAACAGCACAGAGAGCTTGTCTCCTAAGCACAGCATCAAACAAGCACAGGTACATGTCTTTCTTTCTTATTTTTTTGGGTTTGTGTATTTGTAAGCTGTAGGAAAAATAAATCTGCTTTTGGATTTCTGCCTCATGTGAGAACTTGTATTTTGGTGATTTGGGTGGAGAGGGTGAAATGAGAATGGTAAGGCTTGGAAGAACATCAGGTGAATTTTAATCAGTCCCCACGAGGTCGCAAATCTTAGGAGGACTTTTCAGTTTCTGTAGAAAGGGAAACCACAGAAAGGTTTTGTTAGTGTATCTGCTTTAATACCAAAGAAATCATTAATCTACTTCTAAATCTCCTGCTATTAGCATGAGGACTTCATATGCCTAGCTGGGTCTGGGAAATAAAATTCTTTTATTTCCAAAGAATTAATGCTTTTCGACTGATGAATAGCTGTTTATCAGTGTTTTTATTCAGATAAAAAGTGTGAAGTTAAAACATGAAGTGAAAATACTTAGTTACCAGGCAGACTGGAGTATGCAAGATGTTCAGCACATCCAGCTCTGGATAATATCATATATACTCAGTGTGTTTGTTCATAAAGACTGTTTCTGCTCTTTTGGAATACCCAATTTTGTTTTGCAGCCAGCTGTGAATTGGGTGGTACCGATATCTGAAAAAATGCGATACGATGAAATTTTCTTAAAAACAGACACAGACTTGGATGGGTTTGTGAGTGGCCAAGAAGTAAAGGACATTTTTATGCATTCAGGTCTGTCTCAGAATCTCCTAGCACATATATGGTAAGAATTCCATACTAGCTGTGTTTTTGTAACTTGCTGATCTGGGAATTCAGATTCAGAGTGTGATCCTAACATTAAAAAATGCCAGAAACAAACAAAAAAACCCAACTTCTTTTACTTGTACACAAACTACAATATGTGGGCTATATGGAAAATTAAGGGAGAAATAAATACTCCCTTTGCTTTTCTGGGAGTAGGGGAAATAAGTCAATCTGTGAATTGAGTGTCTTTTGAAGTTCTAGTGCTCTAAATATTTTCTCAGACTAACACTACTCTATTCAGTTAAATAAGTGTAATAAAATACTGCACTGTTTATGGAAATCTAATTAGAATAAGCGAGCTCTCATGAGGATGAACCAAAAAGAAATTACATGTATGTATATATGTATTTCAGGCTTTTTGGTAAAGCAGAAATAAAATTTTTCTTGTTTGTAAGCATGATCTGTTTTTTATTAGGGCTTTGGCAGACACAAGGCAGATGGGAAAGCTCAGCAAAGACCAGTTTGCACTTGCCATGTATCTCATTCAGCAGAAGGTCAGCAAAGGGATTGATCCTCCACAGGTGTTGCCTCCAGATATGATCCCTCCCACAGACAGGAACACACCCATCCAGGTAAGTCAGCAATTGATTGTAGATAACACTGAACTCACATGCTTAGTAATGGGCTTTGAGTATGAATTTTGTATGGGGTTTTTTTTTTTAGTATTATGATAAAGAATTGCCAATATTTTTTCTTCTTTCCTTTTAGAAAATTCTTTTACCATTTGAAAATATAGCTAATTTTTTAACAACCAAGACAGTAAGTAAAGAAAAATGCAGTAAAATATTCCATAAACCAAGGAGTAATAATGCTGGGAAAAAATCTAGCATAAAAAATAATCATTTGTCATACAGAAGGTTGAGTCAAGGAACTTGTAACAGCAACTATTAAAAGCTGGTTGAGCAACCTGTCCCTGACTGTGATCAGCACCAAATTCCTCCCACGGAAACATAAAAATTTTTAATGGCTAAATGAGGAGTGATGACTTCCTAGCTTCTGGGATTCATCCTTTCTAACATGGCAGTCCACAGTCCTGTGTGCATTACTGCTAATTCCACTTTACTGGAGCATCTGATCCTTTGCTGACCCTGCTTTGTTCCTTTCCTCGATAGCATATCAGTGCATTTCTGAAACTGAACTGAAGAAATACTTCTGTCATGTCACTACATTCACCTTTTAGATAACTTATATAAATTATAATTATACTGTGTTTTTCTTTATTCTGTTTGCTTTCCCCAACCAAAAACCTTTGGAACTCTAAATATATTTTAATTATTGCTGTTGCTGTGGTCCTCCTAAGGCTTTTCCTATATCCTTTTCCTATAGACTCTATCAGGTTACTTGACCTCTGTAGGAACTGAAATCTCAGCACTAACAGAAATGCGGCGTGTGAGTAATTGCACTGTCCAAAGGAATGCACATTTCTAATGCATGCCTTTCGTAACTTCAAAAAAGTTTTTATTTCTACACCTTTGCCTGTCTCTGCTCTTGAGTTCTGTGCCACTTGCTCTTGGCGTGGTGATAATGTCACAGCAATGTGAAGTGCCCAGTGTTGGGGGCCAACCTGGTGATGTTCCTTCCCTTCAACAACTGGAGATGTATTGATCTGGCAGGAGGTTCCTGGGACAAGCAGCTCAGTACTGTTGAAATTGTTCCTGGACTAGTTCTCTGCAGCTGTGAGCAGTAAATACATCTTGGAGTGAGAGCTTTAAGCTTCCTGCTTTTTCAGTTAATTGCAATTTTTTTTTTTCCATGTAGTATGTGTTTAGCTGAGCGTAAGATAAAATAAACTGTATGGTACTGTGAGCTTAGTTAAACAACTCTTATCCTAACCAGTGCAGCAGCTCATTTTAACTTATTTCATAGTCATGTTGGGTGACATCTGGCTGTGATCCTGTCCAGCATTCAGTTCAGATCTCCCAGCAAATCTGTATCTGGCCTGACAGTATAAAAGTGATTTTTGATTTGCTACCTTGAAGAATCAGTCTGTATTGTTGTTGTTATTTGTGATTACTTAATGGCATATTACAAAAAAATGATCCTCCAAAAGTGAGGACGTAATTCAATTATTTAAACTATACTCACCATTGTTTCTACAATGTCACATCGTACTCTGCTAGTCTTGGCTTGTTGGTTGGGTTCTTGTTTGTTTTTTAATATTTAATAAAGCCAAGATTTCTGTGGTTATCACAGCAGTTTCAAAGTGAGTGAAGCAAGCAAACTCTGCATTCTTCTTTTTAAAATGCTATATAAAAATT
>WAAE01002310.1:22568-42355 GCA_013400495.1 Nicator chloris | reverse complement strand
ATTAATTCCTGGAGTAATTTCTATGATGATTAGAGTCCCAACACAAGTACTGAACAGAAGATCTAAAAGTGTGGAAACTCAGGCTGTGATCCAGTGTTAATTTGGCCAGCAGAGTAACTTTGACATAATTGAGGCTTCTATGAGACTCACTGATCCAGTGTCCTTTGCATATTCCAATAGCTTGGTGAAGGGCAGTTTTTTGTAGCAGGGGCTGATCTAGTAGTTGCTATAACCTCATTTTACTTTGGTGCTAACTTCAGCCATTGACAAGGCTGAACTAGTAGGGAGAGGGGAGGTAAGTGAAGAAAGCAGATGGTTTTAGCCACTGAAAGCTTTTCAGGCTTGATTCTAGCAGTGTGGAAAGCCAGCAGAGAAGGCATGGAAAAATAAGGATCAGTAGCAACAGTAGAGGCAGAAGTAACAGAGGTGATAAGCAGCACTACAGCAGCCTACCTACCAACCTCTCATGTGGCTCAGCCCTTTTCAAGTGGTGTAATCCTCTGACACCAATTCCCATCTTTATGCTTTCCACCAAATTCTTCCAGCTTTTCTCCACTGATTGGCTCCCCAGTTACTCTTGGAAGTAATTCCCCAGTTGTCCAGTCTTTCTTCTGTTGATCTGTTACCCCCACTAGGCCAGTGGGGGTTTTTTGACAGTTGTACTGGTTTTTACCGGGATATTTTTCTTCCGAGAAGTTTGTATGGCATTATGTTTTGGTTTTGTGACCAGAACACTGTTGGTTACATAGGGATGTTTTTGCTACTGCTGGGCAGTGCTTTGCACTGCACTGATGCCTTTTCTGTTTCTAATAGTGCCCCACTAGTACAGGAAGTTTACAAGAGGCTGCAAGGGGACACAGGTGGGACAACTGACCAAAAGCCTCTGTCATGCTGTATGACATTGTCCTCAGCAGTAAAAGCTAGGGGACTAAGGAGGGGTGTTTGGAGTTATGTCCTCTGGAGTAACAGCTATCTGTGGTGGAGCCCGGCTTTTCTGGAGGAATAGCTGAACACCTGCCCATTCATGGAAAATAATGGATGAACTTCCTTGGTTTGCCTTGCTTGTGCTTTCCAACTTAAACTGTTTTTATCTCAACCCAGAAGTTTTCTCACTTTTCCCATTCTGATTCTGTGATCTATCCTACAGGGGGAGGGTGGCTGTGTGGCCCTGAGCTGCTGCCCACAGGTCACGGATTAACCCACAACAGTGTATGTTGGTCTCAAAATGTGATGTTACACCTGCCATTTTTGCACCCGGAGCTAAATGAGATATCGGCAAATACCTTGGCTTGTTGTGTATTCATAGAAGAGCAAGTCACCTGCTCAAGACTGACCTCTTTCGAAAGCATTGTGATGAGAACATGGCAAGTTAGCTGGAAAGGAATGACAGACTTCACAGCTTTGGGGATAAGAAACCATGCATAGTAGTGGACAAAGCTGATTTTGCAGGAAGCAAGACAGAGGGAAGGGATGATAACTCAGAAGGTGGTGGCAGAAAATATCAAGGAGCCATGACAAACTCCAGAGAGCAGAAGAGTGCACAGGTAGCATGTAACATGGGTGGTTCAAAGTGAATCTGGATCACATAATTTAAAGGGGAAAGATGCCCAATTCACCCTTCCCAATTTATAACTGAAGCTTGTAGACTGTGAACATTATGCAGCTTGACCTTAACTGCAGTCTGTTAAAAGTGGTTTACCTCAGTTTGAGTCATGTAATACGTTTTTCATGGACAATAAAAGGTTTTTTTGGATTTGTGTGTTTTTGGTTTTGTGGGTTGGTTGGTTGGTTTGGTGGTTTGGTTTTTTTGCAGGTTTTTTACTTCTTTTGTTGTTTGTTTTCCTGAGGAATTACAAACACAGTGTAAATCCAAAGCATATGATCAGTACAAGGAGAGCAAAGGGACTTCTGAGATACCACCAAGAGTACCAGCCTCACTTTGTCCTCCTGCAGTGATGCTAAAAGGACTCTTCAGATAAAAAGCCATTGATTTTACAGTTTTCTGTGGGCCCCAGCAGCTGAGGAATCTGATTCTGCTTTGGGTTTGCTTCTGAACTGAACTGTACTGTCAATGAAGAACTTTCCTGCTCAGAATTTTTGTTGTATTTAAAATACACTTTGCTCTATAAAATATACTGGCTTTGTGCTAATATATTTAAAGTCGTACAGTTGCCAGTGTGCATTCAATTCCCTAAGCATCAACTTCCTTAGCATTCCCTAAGTATGTCAGAAATCAGTATGTTCATGAAAAATCATTGCAGTAGCTTATACTGGGGAGAATCCTTTATTTCAGTTTGAATAAATTTACAGTAAGGCTGTCCCCCTGGAAGTGTTTGTTTAAAAATAATACCCCTAAGAAACATGGCTTATTAGATGTAAGAGTTGAATGTAGTTTAGCTTCTAGATAAGGGCTGGCTTATTTCATGCAATGCAGGAAAGCAGAGGCAGTGATTTGCCACCAGCATTGCACGGGCTAGTAATAAAACTGTGGTTTTCCCTTGTATTTTTTGACAGAGCAGTTATGCATGGCTTGTCATAGGCCCTCAAAATGTTCTTTCTGCTTGGAAACACTGTTCAAGGCCACCAAAGCAGTCATTAACAGCAGAAGAGCCCACACTGCTGTATATGGAAAGCTCTAATATAGCTTACATCTGTGTCTTCTGAAACTTCTGCTGCTGTCTTTGTGGCCCCTGCCCATTAACCAGAAGAGAAACAGCCATTGAGAAAGTCCAAGACTTTTCTGTGGACCTTTTTAGCATAGTGTTGGAAGGGCTCTGATAATGTTCGTGCTCTTTGGTTTCTTTCTCCGTGTGTTCTGAATTCCAAGAAGGAGTTTTTGGATCTTGTAATGGTGAACTGCTCTTATATACTCAGTGATTCTCCTAGTGCTGTGGTTTACACATTCCTTTGTACCTTGTGTTTCATTGTGCACACAGGCATTATGTGGCCCAGGAGGCAATAGACAGTATGAAACAGAGACTGATGGGGTTTGATATGTGAAGTGATAGGATGTTTATCAATTATCAATTTAGGGTCACAAGCCAGTAAAAATACAGCAACAGCTGTAGCAATTTTAAAAATACAAGCTGAAAGCAATAGGGATTTTAGCTCACCCCAAAAGCCATGGATGAGCCAGAAAAATGTGTGAAATAAATGTCTGTTAAGGATTAGAATTGATGGCAGTCAAGACCTTCTCTTTTTGAAATGGGAAGATTTCCACAATACCTGTGGAAGTGTTTGAGGAGGTGTTTTAGGGGTCAGAGAATTTCTCAGCTGAGGAGAGCATGGCAGTGAAAGCATGGTAGCTGAAAAATTCTTGCCATTGGGAAAGCTTCCTCTGCTTTAACAGGGTCCCATAAAGAGTACTCAAATAAGTACAGTGTTCTGACAATTGGGCATTTGCATTAAGTTACTGCTGAAGAAATTTTTCCTATGTGGCTAAGAAGTGTGAGGAGGTCAACCTGAAGTTTTGTTTCCAAAGCAAAAGTCATTGAGAAAGAAATGGTTGTTACAGAGCTCTGATGCATAAATGAAACCTTACAGACTTTTTAGCCCTGTGAGTGCTGAACAATATTGTTATAGACTCCTATGGAGATCAAAATTATCCAGGTCACCCAGCAAGCAGATTCAGAAAGCCAGCCTTCCTTGTATGGGGCTTTCTGAACTACTCTGCAGACATTTAACTAGACTTTTAGGACATTTTGTGGCATGTTTCCTTTCTTTTTTCCTTGGCAGAGAGGAAGAGTGAAAGTACAGGAAACCCTTACAACCTTGTGTAAATTGTGCTCTCAGAATCAGCAGGTCTGTGTTCAGGGTCACACTTTGCCGTGCCACTACTGGCAGCACCTCTGTGGTGCACCCAAGTCTTTGCATGACATACCCATTCCTAGTCAAAATTTATACCACTCCTGCCAAGACCCCTCTGTACAATGTACTACATCTCAGTGGTTGGAAACATCCTTCTAAGGCCTTCTCTACATTAGGCAGATTTTGGTAGCTGTTCAAATTACAGCAAATAAAACCAAATATTAAAAGGTTTAAGATGAATGGTAAATTTGTGGAAAGTCTTTTATGATGGGATTGCAAGGGAGTGAGGCCAGTACCACAGTCCTGTGTCCCTTATTCACAAAATCAATGACAAGCTGAAAAAAGAAAACATTATGCTGAGTTTTTTTTAATCTGTTCTTCAGTCATTCAACGCAAGAAGAGAAAACTCTAACTCAGCAGCATCAAGTCAAATCTGGAAGCTACTTACAAGTTTGTTCCAGCTGCAGATGGCAATCTTCCAGCCATTTGTCCCTGCCTGCATTGCTGGAAGGTTACATGTTCCCTTGGCTCCAGGGCTCATCTTCCAGTCATATCCTAGCACCATGCCCATGTAACCAGGTTAAGTTAGTTCCTGTAAGTGGTCGCTTTCAGTAACTGTGGTGCCAGCAACGGTGCAGGTCAGGGAGGTTTTTGGCACAGGGTACCTTGCCTTTCCCTCTTTCAGAGGCCAAGCAGATGCTTTCTATCTCCATACACCACTGAACCCTCCAAAGCCACGGAAAGCTCAAAGCAGCAGTGTGGCTGCACAGGCTGAAGCATCATTTGCTCACTGAGCAGCTGCACAGTGTGAGGGAGAACCCCACTCTGAGCTCAAAAGCCACGGAGCACTCGGAGACAGACTGCTTGGAAGCTCAAGCATGCAGGTGATGGGACACTTTCCTGAGTACAAGTTGTGTATCTGTCTCCCTGCTGCACTGGTTCAAGGAGTGCCTGGGAAAACATCCTGGAAAAGTAGAGAAAGACAACCCAAGCTAAATGATGACTAGCAACACTTAAGACCTTAAGCTGGTTCACACATTGCTCAAACTATGGATTTCATAATGTGCAGTATCTTTTTTGTAGTCATTCAGGCTGGTTTACATGACCACTGCATGACTCCAGTCACTCAAGACAACATTAGGGGTTTTTATTCTGTTTTTCTTTATTTGGACAATATATATACATATATGTACAAAAACATCTATGCCTACTTTTTTTTTTTCTTTTCCTTTTTTTACAATTTCATGTGATTTACAAAACAGGACAGCAAAATAACTTATAAAGAATACGAATACTGTACAAAAATAAAACTGATTAAACTGTTGGGAGTTGGTAGTTTACAGTGTTACAGATCACTGGTTTGTAGAACAGCATTTTGAAATATGTGTCCAGTCTGGTGTTTGCTGGCCTAAGTCCATCTGCAAGCTGAAAACAGATCCGTAAAGTTCAAGAATAAGTATGTTATATAGCTATACCTTTAAATCCATGACTTCTCTATACTAACGGACTTTCTTAATCAAGGAGAGGAGCTGTCCTAACTTCAGCGCTATTAAGTACTTCCAAAATAGCACAAGTACATAACAGTATTAGAGAACCTGATTTTCCTTTTCTTTTCCAACACTTGCAACACTAGTCAAAACTTAACTTCAAGATGCAAGGATCTAACCTGCAGTTTGTTTTAGGTGTTAAAGCCATTGTTTGCTTTTACTGAAAGAAAAAGAACCAAACCAAAGGAACAAAACAGTACAATGATATCCCCAAACCTGGTAATTCCCAATGCATTCTGTTAGTGATTAATGAATCACATTAATCCTGTCTGTCCAATGGTGAAATACAGCATACATTACTATTTCGGAAGCGTTTTTTTCAGAAACAGGATCTTGTCACTGGCAGTGGTGACACATGCCTTGTATGTCCCATTGTCCCATGGACTAAAGTACCTCCAGCCTATTTCAGACTTTGCAGGAACATTTCTTTAAGTGTGCATTCTACCCCAATACACAACATGGAAACCATAAAGCTGACCATTTACTTCCATATATCAGTTAATCCTGGTAGCTAAGTCACCAAAACATGTACATACTGATTTAGGAGCTGCTCATCAGCTGTGGCTTCTAGTTGTTGTTGATTGGATGTGAGGATCTCTTGTATTTCACAGGAGTGAGGCTTTAATTTTCCAAGTGCTGCATTTGTCCCACAATATGGCAACAATCCAGACTGCAGGACGGAGACTTGAAATCTAGCTTGATCTTCAGAGAGAAGAACAAAGATGAAAACAGATGCACCTTTGAATCTCATCAGGGTGCTCGTGGGCCTGACCCTACTCCACAAGGCAGCTTTAACAGTACTGGTAAGCAGAACACTTTCTGTATTTCTAGATCAATAGAAACACCAACACTACCAGTTTTTATTACAAAGAACCTATGTCCCTATGACTCAATCTGAATACAAGAAATTAAAGTTTGGTTTCTAACATAAATGTTTCAAAAAGCTGAAACGGAGGTAGAAAGTGTGCTTGGTTTCCTGATGTTTTCACTGAAGAAAACACATCCCTTTTTATTCCACAGACTGTTCAATATCCCCAATGCTTTAAAAGAAGTTCTCTTCACATAGACAAAATCTATCATGAACTACACAGGTAAAAACACAGTATGCAAACTGATTTCTAATGCTGAAAGCCATATACAACTGTAGAGGAAAACACTCTACTCTCCGAGTTAATTTTTTATGTTTGTTTCTAGGAAGCAAGCTTTTTATCAGATAAAACAATAAGATACTGTAATTGCAGGTGTGCTAACAAGATCTTTTATGTACAGAATTTTACAAGATGACCTAAATTCATCTGCAGAGGAAACACTTTGGGTTTCAGTGTAGATACTCACAAAATGAATTTGGCCCTACATCTCTGTAGTAGGGCTGCACCTCCCCTTCCTCTTCTGAGGAAGGGGTAAAAACCGAACAGAACATTTCTAGAAAAAAAATAATGTGTAAACAGAATTCTCCCTCTTTATGCAACAGGGGAGGGGAAAAATATATCACTGATAACCTCTTAAATTTCATGCTTTTAACATTAAAAAACCTGAAATATTCACAATGACCACATCTGAAAGTTTTCAGTGATCTTTCTGCTCCTTTTAAAGATCAGAAAGTAGCTTTAAAATAAAAGTTAACTTTGCTTTTATCAGCATTTGACGTGCCGTGCATGACACAGGTACAAAGTACTGAGAGAAACTTATGTCATAAAGGAGTATTGCAAGACACCTTCTGTATTTCAAATTAGCTTGTGGTATTCCCCCAAACTCCAGAGAAAGAGCAATCAAGAGATACAGGAGCCCTTCCAAAGTGCTCCTTACAGTAATTTTAGGTGTTTCCATTCGCAGAGTGCTCTTAAGAAAAGGTCTACTCTCTCCATAAACACACACAACTCCCTAGGAATCCAAGGGAGTGAGGCCATGGTATGAAGAGAATAAATCTTTAAGGCAAGTGTAGGAAGAGAAAAAGCCTTTTGAAAAGCAGCAGTTTGTAAAGATGGTAGCTGCTTTGTGCACCCACTCAAACAAACCACAGCAGAATAAAGCACTGTTAGTGGCATTTCTTTAGTACAGTACTGTATTACTGACATGTAAAGTATAGGATCATATGAGAGACATATCCTTCAGCTCCCACATGCCTGCCACATTATCTAGGCTGAGTTGTATTTTTCCAGGTAAGTGAATAACAAAGCTAAATACACACAAAGTCAGAAGATTACTGAGCTCTTTATGGGGATTTTTTTGCTTTAAGTATCTTCTTGAATCATACATGTTTTTACTGGAAAAGTCCAGCTGATATTCAAAAGTATAGTTATTACAAAGAAAAATTAAAAATACCTATTTACTTTAATGGGCCTTATTGAGTATAAATTCACCTTATCTCAGTATATCAATCAGATACTATTGCTAACATATGTAATGTTTCTCTAAATAGTCTCTTTAAGTGCAGGATTGCAGAAGATACACAGAAGTAAACCCACTCCTACAATGTGCTATGGAGTTTTTATCTGAGTTATTTATGTGACTCGGAAAGTGTTTTTACTCGACAGACTCTAAATACAAGCAGCATTACACTGTTCAACAAAACATGTTCATGACACAGCAATCACAAAGACTTCGGGGTCATGCTACTGTGGTGGCACAGGCCAGACCGCCCAGTCATACGTATGTACACCAGTATCAACGCATTACATTGGAAGAGGTGGTCACCTCCTTGCTGGCTGCCCTTTCCCTCCTCTCACCCCACACTCCGCTTGTTTCAGACTGTTGTTCTCAGGGCAGAGCCAGGAGATGGAAGATGGAGAGGGGGATACTGAGTATTTTTTTTTTGAATGCCGGCTACATGTGCTTTTGGACAGCGAGGGTGAGCAGCACTACAGTGGATGGTCGTGCTCTGGCACCACAGCCTGCATCCTCGCCACAGCCTGCCTCTTCCTCACTCCTCCCCCAGGGCCAGCCCTGCCTTCACAAGGAGCTGCTGGAGCTGGACTTTTTGGATCGCTTGATCATGCTGGGGTGAAATTCAGTGTGGCGGCGGGCGTGCTTGGTCAGGTGGTCGCTCCGCATGAACCGCTTCTCACAGAGGGGGCACCGGAACTGTTTCTCACCCGTGTGGGTTCGGTAGTGCCGCGTGAGCTCGTCAGAGCGGGAGAACTTTTTAAGGCAGTCAGGCCACGTGCAGGGGAATGGTCGCTCACCTGTGGGGAAGAAAAGATGACAAGAGATTTAGAGGAGCGGGGGTAATGCAGATTGGCACAAGGCAGCTTTGCTGAAGAGCCAGAGAACATGCTGCTGAGGGAAAAAAGCTGCTTTTGTTGCCTGCCATGGTGCCAACGTCTGTGGAGTTGTTGATAACTCACTTCATCAGGTTTCAGTCTCACCTCCAGTAGAAGCCAAAAACCTCTCTAAACACATGAAACTCACATTCGAGTGCAGAACCTTACATGACCTGAAGACTGTCAAAACAACAGATGAACTCTGCCTGTGCCTGTATGTTTTTCACGTTGGTCTCACTACAGTAGCTTGGGAAAGGTGTGCCAGAATTATTCCTCTGACACTTCCATTCTACTGAATTATTTGTAACAGTTAGAAAATAATACAAAAAAATCCTTCACCTAGGACAAGTCATTCCAGCCCAGGAAGAACTGAGTGGGGAGGCACTGGGGAGAACAGTGAAGCCTCAGGCCTGCAAACATGTAGGGCAAAACTGCTGCACCTGCAGAGGGAAGTCCCATGCTGCCCCTTCAGCCCTTCCTCTGGAAATGCAAGGTGTTCCAGTAAGTATCAATCTCTTCGACAGCTGATTTGAAGACAGGAAAAACACCTCATTATTCACACTCTATCAGAATAAGTGTTTGCTATAATGATGAAAAACAAACCCAAACACCTTAACCTAAACGACACAACTTTGCTTGTACACAACACGGGTGGAAGGATTGAAGAGCACTCCACATCCCTACAGTTCACCTCTGTGGGTTGCACAGGCTTTGCCTTCAGGCACAAACACGATGCCTCCGGAGCCACAAGGCTGACCCTAGTACACAGCACAGATGGAAACTGACGGTTTTTAAGTTCACACAAAAGCTTTCCACCATGCACTGCTGCAGGTTTGATGCCTTAATTTACTTTCTTCAGAGCTTCCTGAAGGGAATATAAATGGCAGCTCTGTGACAGCTATTTATAGTCAACCGTGAAATATAAAAACTATTCCAGGAGTTTTCCAGCTTGGAAGAGTTGGAAAGAAACTCAGGAACTCCGTTATTTCCTGGTACTGTGAGGTTTGGCACAACAGGTGAGCTCATTTTACATTCACAGGTTAACAAAAAAAGAATTATTTACAAGTGGGTCCTGGAGTTCTCCCCAGATACAATAGCAGAGACAAAACACTTCAGACTTGAATGAACAGCCCTGAAGCCAGGAGGACAACAATCAGTAGCAAGTATGGTAGAGTTGCAGGGAGGGACTTACTGATGGCATCCAAAAGGCCAAAGAAGGACAGGCCAGGTAAGCTGAGGTACAGTTAGACCAGGGGCCCTGAAAGCCCTAGTAAGCCTCTCTGAATAACACTTCACTGTTCAGGCTCCTAATTATTTGTGCTCTTTAAGAGGTTGCTGCCCTATTCCAGACCAACCAGTGTACCTTGGAGCTGAGCTCCATGAGTGGAACTGCATAGGTCACAGCACCACCCTGGGGCTGCTGCCCCTGTGCTTGCCTCCTTTGCCTCATGGCCGTGCTGGTTCTCATTCAGGGGAGAAGGATGGAGCAGAGGAAGTCAAGCCAGCTGCCACCCTGAGCCTGGTGGAGGCAGAGCTGGCAACCATTGTGAGCCAGGGCTATTTTGTTTGTTATAAAGGCATTTCTTGGCTCCCTGATGTATGCTTTTAGACATGGTTGTAAGACCTTCCGAACAACCACCACCTGTATAAAACAAATTAATTAAAACAGTATATAGGGTCACGTGTGCATGAATGCCACGGCCACAGCTACACAGTGGAGCAGCACTGGGAGCTGTACAGAGGCCTGACAACATCACCCTTGCCCAGTGCCAGCCCTTAGCATCTGAGGCAAGTGTTTCACTTGTGCTGCTCTTTTGCAATCTATCTCATGGTTTCTGTCACAGCTCCTGGAAGCAGGTGGCAGTGGGAGGTGCAGAACTGCTTTCTTGCTCCCCCTGGGAGTGTGGCAGAAGTGCTATACATCTTGCACGTGTGGAGCCATCTAGTATATGCCTCTGTGTCAGGCACTGACACCCCAGAGCAGTGGGCGCACTGAGGCATCCTGCCTCATCCCTGGAAACCACATTTCCAACCATCTAACTCAGGACAGCTCTCCAGTCTGCAAAAGTGCCCAGCTGTAAACAGGGAGACTAGGTGCCTGGGCTGGATAACAAGCATCAGTCTTTGGGGAGAAGCACCTACATTTTAGGCATGGTAGTATCCAACCTGAGTGTCTAAAAGTAGTGTTTAAAATTTGGCCTCAAGCAGCCCTTCAAAAACTGAACTCCTCCCCCATGCCCTCCTCAAATTTCATGTGGGAAGATAAAATGAAGCCCTGCTTCTGGAATTCCCTCTGACAAATGACAGGAGCAGCAAGACCCCCACTATGGCTACCGCACACATCCATTGCACATGCCAGGGGAAAGCACTCTAAGGTTATCCAATGTAACCACAAAGCTTTAGGGAAAGGCAGGGCTTGCTCAGGATCACTGGAGGATCACCTCACCTGCTGTGCCTTTGGTACTGTACTCTTCAGGGAAACAACCCTGGGCTCAGCTGGGGGAGGACACAAAGGCTGTGGGAGCCTGGCATGGTGCAGAGATGCCTTGCTACCAACAGGAAAGCTGCTGTGCACGAGGACAGGGACACAGCAGAGATCACAGACAGAGACAGGTGGCCATGCTCCCTTGGACGCACCTGGATACCACCAGCACTGCCCCCCATCCACCGCCAAGCTCCCAAGTACAGTAGTGAAGAATGGCTTCACCACCTCAGCGACACAAACCTGCAGAAGTTGTCACAGCCACTTTGGAAGTACCTATAGGAAAGTAGGCACAATCCCTGACACCTGGATGCATTAAACTCCATTCTCAGAGCAGAGACAAGGGGGAGGGAGGCTTTTCCAGGCCCTCAGGGGTCATCTCCAAGCCTGAGAATTCACTGCTCCCCTTGGTCACAAGCTATAAGGGATGACACCAGCCCAAAGAGATGGTACCTCAGTGACAGTCTCAAGAGGTGCAAGGTGGGCGTAGGCTGTGTCTCCAGGAAGCACTTAAAGCAAGGCAGAGATGGCTGAAGGCATGTGATAACTGTCCACTCAATAAAGCTGGTGGTTGTATCTGCTCTATTTGACGTGCTTTCCTTTTGCAGCAGCAGAGATGTCTGTGGAAGAGCCCTCTGAGAAAACAAGTCTTACAGCTCATATGCTTGCTGGCCAGTGGCCTAGAGAGCTGCAGTGCAAGCCAGTGCTGCCTCCACCTGGAGATACCGATTTCTGTGTCGGCTCAGGCAAAGCGTATCTTTTCCTTACGATTTTTCTCCCCTAGTTTTGGGGGTAGTAATGCTGAAGCTTGAAACAGCAGAATGAAACATCAACACACAGTGCTGTTATACACTGTTTCCCTTAGTGGCTGTATGCTACTGACTTTTAAAGTTATACCTCTAAAGGGATTTTCCATTGAGAGATGAAGGAAAGGTCAATGGTACATCATGATAATTTGAAATGATGTGTGATTGGATCCTAACACAACAGACACAAGAGGTAAATAATTTTCTTTTAAAAAAAAGATGAGTATGTATATACAAATATATCCAGGGCAGCTTACAGAAAGAAAAAGTGAATGAAAAACTGATGTATAGGTAATAGGAAAAGGTGCATCTGCAGACTCCCATTCTTTGTGTTGTGTAGCACCAGAAACATAGCCAGACACAGTTTATTCTCAGCGTAAGTTAATAGCAGTGCTTCACAGGTCTTCTCTAGAGTCTAAAGAACTCCTGCAACACTGGCTTACTTTAAATCCCATATGGATGTAAAGGTCTTCACAAATCCTTTTAATCTTAGCCCTCTTGCTACACCTGCCATTTTTGACTTGTTCCTTCTCCCCACCCTCTATGACAAATATTTAATTTGTTCTTTCTGTGCAAGTTAAAACTCTATATCCATATACTTTGTATGACCGGAGGCAGGTCCACTTCATTTTATTCTGAATAGACAAAAAAATATTTTTTTTTCCTACTCCGAGACATTTCAGATTTTCCCACACTGCAGTCTTATGCAGAAAGGGTTTCTGAAAGAGAGAACACCGAGTGGGCATTAGCAGACTCATTAACATAGGTACAGGTAGGAGTGGTATCCTGGTAAGTCATCATCTGCCTTCTCACCACAAAATGCCGCTTTATGTGTGGATGACTGAGGTTAGGAGCTGCACTTCATGTGGCTTTAATACACAGAATATCTGCTGTCTCAGGTATCTCAGTTTTCTCCCCAGTTATTTGCCCCACACACCCTGAATGAGCAATTTCCTCTGGGACACTGGACTTTGAGTGTCCACATGCAGGATATTCTGGTGAAAATAGATCTTCAGGGCAGACAGACTGGAGGCCTTTCAAGCAAGCTTTTTCCACCTCTGAGATATTCCAAAATCAGATAATTAAAACACATGATGCATGGTGCAGAGAGAGATCAGCAGTGAGGAGTTAGGGACCATATGCCTAAACCAATGCTTTCTGGAACACCTAAACCATGGTCATCCAACCACACAACAGATCAAACCGATGGGATAGGTGACAGATGGATGGGTTCCAGCAAGGGGTTTTTTCTGCCAGGACTTAGGACTAAACACAACAGGTTGGTCCAAGTATTAAAATGCTGCTTTCAGCAAGCATTTAGGATGTTCTGACATTCTTAAAACTACCACTCAGCAGCTGCTTGGACATACAGGTGTTTTGAGTCTCTTTCAAAAGTCCAGCTGCAAAACCACCTTCTACAACCTACTGCTGCTGAGTGTAAATTCCAGGAAAATTCTCTTGCTGTTATCCCACTGCGACACAGTGTTACATGCAAGAGATGCCCTTTCACCTTCTCTGTCAGAGCACAAACCTCCTTGACTGTTACAAAAGGCTTTCTCTGGGGACTGTGCTTCCACACACAGAAACAGAGAGAGAGAGAAAGAGATGAGTCAGGTAAGCTACTTGGGAGAGGAAGGATCTTTCCAAACCTCACCAGAGAGTTAAATCTATGCTTTTGTAGCTGAGACGACAGCCCTCCACAGTACATTCTTGGATATGTGAGACAAGTTCCTAGCTCTTCTCCTTTCCTGGCTTATCTTCATGTGAACTTCCTCCATTTTGCAGCGATACTTGAATATTAACTGAACAATGGAGAGAGACCAACTCCTAGCCTGGTGCTTAGGGCACTTGCCTGGGATCAAAGGACATTGGGTTTAAGTTTCTGTCCTGTATGAATAATCAAATTTCCTTGCTAAGAGAAAACAGCTTTGATGGGGAAAGGAGGAATCCAATTTTACATGAATTCAGAAAGATAATGTAACTTTTTATATTTCACTCTGAATTTATTAGCCAGTGTTTCAACAGACTTTTCCCTCAAGTTTAAGGTATTTATAGAGTGCTCTCAGGCTATGCACGTTCATCATAACCTGAATACAGATGGTGAACTGCACTACCACAAGTGAACAGTGTCTGAAGTATTCTTTGCCATCATTCGCTCAGACCTTGTTTCTTTAATCTTAAATTGGCCCTTCCCTGCTCTTCCAGCTGCAGGCTTGGAAGCTGTTCAAGGCCAGAAGCACAGGAGAAGCAGCTTGGTGCACAACAACACAGCAGCCAACAAAGAGGAACAAAGCAGTTCCTGCAGCAATCCTAACAGCTGGCGCTGCAAGAAACACAGGCTAACAAGAGCAGTGACACCCACCACATGCCACAGCACAAACAGTGTGCAGAACTCTGTAAAGCTGCAATTTCAATACATCCATCTGGAAGCAGGAATTGTACTCTTATGGATAATGTCTACTCACTGCTTCTGTCCTACATGTGAACTTTGTCATGCTGACTCAATAAACTTTTCTGGACCACTTTCCCACAAGTGACACATACACCTGCTTAAAATCTTAATTTTTAATCAGAAAACAAGACAACTGGGAATCAGACAACTTTGAACCTAATCTTGAGGATTTCTGCCTACCCTACTCAGCTGGCAAGGATCATCATGTTTCTCCAAGACCTGGAAACATGCCCATTAGAACTCCAGTAATTTGCGCATTTTCATTCACCATGGTATTTCACATGGCAATCTGAATTTAGCAAAAATTGTGTTATTGGCTCCACTTTTTGCTTTTGGGTCCTATTCTAAAGGATCTGGCTAAGTGACATGGCATGAGCTGGATAGGAGGGTCTTAAAATGCTAAATTTCGTATTATGCTCTAACAAAATTACCGAGAAAGATCTCGGCGAGCAGAGGACTGTCAACATACCAGCATCTGTACAGTCTGTTGAGTGATCTAATCTAGAACACAAGAAAGCAGCACAGTCAAACCAAACTGATACAGGGGCTGGTCCAACACCATGGTATCTGGATAGCAGCATCAGGCAGCTGCAGTGCCTCTTACTCTCTACTAGAAATGCTCCTCCATTTCCCTGTGACCCATCAACCTTTGGATTCACACATCTCCTAAGCCCTGATTCCGAGCACTGGTGAGAGCCAAATATTGGGAGCACTTAAGAGTGCATCAGCTGCCTGATGTAACAAAACTCTTGACGTTGTCTGGATCCACTTTGATGACACAGTTGGCTGAAAAGTCTAGCTGAAGAGGGAGAACTTTTCCCACATCTGGGCTTTAAGCATCTAAACTCTTAATTAAGGGCATCTGATGTGTATATGAAATTCCCATCAATCCTCAGCCTCCCCAAACAAGTAAACACCTACAAGTCCAGTAGGAGGAAGCATCTCATAAGCTACTTTTGTGGTAGCTTCCTGGTAGGAAGGAGGGACAGAGAAGATCTGGTCTCAGTGGTCATGTGCCCTGTAACTGGATTATATCCACACCATCATAGCAAACACGAATTTTGTACAGCTTCTTTCTCCTGCCAGTTTCTCTCCCTGCCCTTTGCCCTGCACTCCCTGGACAGGCCTCCTGACTGAGATTGCTTGTTTGTTCTTGTATGCCTTCATTTTCCCTGGAAATCCTCTGGCCTGCACATCCCTGTCTATTAAGCTGTTCCCCCTGCTCCATCTTTGAGGCTAATAATAACCCTACACAACACCTGTCATAAGCAAACCTCTAAACCCACCTATTTAGAGAATTCCATGCATTTTGAAGGTAACTCTCTCCTTATCTGCTGTTGCTTGTCTTTTTCTTGGTCAGATGGGTCCTTCACCTTTTCCTGACCTCTGTACCACTTCCACGGCTTGGGTCTCACCTAGGCCTAGCAGCAAAAGCAAGGGGGCTGTTTGCACAAGTAGGATGTGCAGTGCCATTTGCTGATCTTTTTCTGTAAAGATCAACTCAAAAGACAAATCTGATGGATGGCTAATTTGGGCCTTCTGGAAATTGAACTAGCATTATCATCAAAGGCCCAAACTTCAAACAAACAGTTATATAGACATTTTTAGTATCTGAAATATGGAACCATTTAACCAACAAATTAAAATGGTTAATAAGATACAGACCACTAACCTCTGAACAACAAGTATTTGCCTTCTATCCTGGTACCTCGATTTGGTATTTTGTTTCTTCCTTTGCATTAGGCTACCAAAGATGAACTCATAAGTTTTTAGATTCCCAACCACTACACAGAAAGAGAAGGATCCAGAGCTTCCCAGCTTGCTTGGTTAGGATTCATGAATAAAGAGAACTGTGAGTACGCACAAGTTCATGGTTGGGAACAGAAATCCTTAAGCCATTTTCCAAGATAGAAATACTGGGATTAAATATTAAAAACTTAAGACCAGGAAGCTTCTGCTGGTGGCTGTGCACCTACTTCCACTAAAGGCTACACTGCAGCAAGAAACCTAGTTATTGGCCTGCTGAAAAATGGCAGATAGATGAGAGAGACATTATTTGAAAAAAAAGGAAATAAAATGGTACTAAGGCCCATTAATGTTCTGCAATATACAGTTATCAATAACTCCAGAGGCCCCATTGAATCCCACTGTTGCTAAGGAATTGTTGTCATCTATAAAAATAATTAACATTATCAGTATCGTTTAGCATTTCAGTTAGCTACAATTAACTCCACATTAGAAAGCTCTGAAAGTTCATTACTTCTGGATGTCTGCAGTGATTTTAATCATACAGAACTACCATAACAGTACATCAGTGTGTCTGAGTCAAACACCTCATGCTTGGAGCTAAGGCCACCCACTTGTGAGCAGCACATGCTAAACCTCATACCACTTCAGCAGTACTTATTATAACGCTACTGCGTACAGCAAGCTGTGTGGGTTGTACAGTACATTAATTTACATGTCATCACACAGAATGCTATCTCAGCCGACATCTATTCTGGTTTCCTTATCGTGATGGGTATTTGAGCATGGGGTAGTAAATGGAAATGCTACTAACATTTTCTCTGTCATTTATGAGATAACATTTTGGAGAGCACCAGTTACACTCAGCCTCCAAAACAGCACCTGAGTTGCAGTCTCTGAGCTGGTAACACAACGACCCTTGGCACTGGTCATGAGGTCAGCATAGGGTCACCACTGACCATCCTTCTTCCCAGCTCAGAGAGAAAGTCTAACCTCAGAGCTCATTGTTGAGCCATATCTAGTAATCCTGCCCCTTTCTCTCCAGCCTCTTGAGCTAAGCACGCAGCAGATCTGCCAGCAAGGCACCAGTAGACAACCAGCACTAAGTCTCTTTCTCTGCAGTGCACGCACACCTAGGCACACCAGTGAACTGGAGCAACAGAAGCTGAGCTGGAGCTCAGATTTGGTCATATCACTACCCAACCCATATTAAATTCTACAGCAATGCCTGACAGCACATTCCTTGGGTGATCAACTTATTTTGTATTACACCACTAACCATGACCACCAACAGCCAAAACCCAAAACATACCATCATTGACAGAAATGATGTGAAGCGCATGAAATGTCTTGGCAGTGTATGTCTCTTTTGATTCATTCCTTTCTGTTCCTGCATAACAACCCTTTAACTCAAAACATTTTTAAAGCAGCCTTTTGTACTCCACTATGATCCCAAGAGCAATTCAGACCCATAAAGGTTTTTATTCAATCACTTGCACTGAAGGTCTAGAAACAAACAAACAAAAAAAACCCAAGAAACGAACAGAGAAGTCTGCAGCTGCTGTCCCCTTGGGGCTAGGCTACCGCAGATATGTTTTATCTCCAGGTTTCCATGTTGCCACACCCTCCGAGGCGCCCGGGTGAGGGCCAGGAATGGGAGCACACAGCTTGATGAATGAAGCCCTTGTGGAACGCGTCACAGCTGGATCGCGATAACCGATAGTGCGAGGCGCTGCCGCCGCGAAGAGCGTGTTCGGCCCTCCCTGCACGGCGCCTCAATCTCCTCGGCCGGAGGCGCGGCGCGGGGCAGCGCCGGGGCGGTTCGGGCAGCAGCAGACGGTGGTCTGCTCCACTGCTAGCTCAAGCGCCTGACACCGGCTTTAGGTGACGCGCTGCCCGTGTTCGCCCATCCAGCCCGCCGGAGGGGGGTGTGTCCGCAAGCCCCAGAGGTGCAGCTAGCTCACCGACGTTCGGAGAGACGCCGCCGCCCTCTCCCGAGCCGAGCCAGCAGCCCCACCAGCCCATGCTCCAGCGCCATGGCCCCGTGGCGTCCAGTCCCCGCAGCCGAGCAGAGCTCACCGCCAACTCTGGAGCCCAGGCCGCGGGTTCCGAC
Organism: Nicator chloris; assembly: GCA_013400495.1. NCBI lineage: Eukaryota > Metazoa > Chordata > Aves > Passeriformes > Pycnonotidae > Nicator > Nicator chloris. The sequence goes on along the minus strand of WAAE01002310.1, from coordinate 24,142 downwards.
GGCGGGAGCAGCGAGAGGGGCGCGGGCGGGGACTGCGCTGCCCTCGCCTCTCTTGCGGAATAGGTGCCGAGTTCTGACCCGGTGCAGGCGCTCGTCCGCCTACAGCGGCTGGAAACCCGAATCCCGCCGCCCCTGTGCTTCCCTCGCCGACGCCCCGAGCGAACTCGGCGGCCCCCGCCGCCATCCTCCCTGCCGCGCCCGACACGCGAAGTTCGCTCCGCTCCCCGGCATCTGCCGCCTGGCTCGCACTGCCCGCCGGAGCCCGGGCCGGTTCCCGGCCGGCGCAGGTGGGCGGCGGGCCGGGCGCGGCGGGCGGCGCTGCCGCAGCCCCGCCCGGGGCGACTGCCAGCTCCGGCCGGACAAGGGGGGCCGATGAGAGCTGGGGTGGAGCAGAGCGGGGTAAAGAAAGGGGGGCGTGAAGGAGAGAGAGACACGAACCAGTCCCGAAGCCAGAGCGGCGCGGCCGTGCGGGGATGCCGGGCGCGCCGCTGGCCGGGTTCATCCGAGGACAAGAGCTCGCTCCCGCCCCCTTCCCTCCACCACCGCTGACCTGTGTGCACCCGGTAGTGAGCCTTGAGGTGGGAAGACTTGCCGTAGACCTTGCCGCAGCCGCTGTAGGGGCACTTGTGCCGCTTCTCGGCCGCCAGCTTCCCCTTAGGGGCGGCCCCGGCGGCGCGCAGGCGGGGGGGCGGCCCCGGCGGGGGGCTGCGGGGCGGGCTGGAGCCCTGCTCGGTGGCCGCGTCGCTGTCGGAGCCCGCGTCCTCGTCGGGGCTCTCCACACTGTCACTGCAGACCGAGGGGGCGGGTAGCGGCCGGTACTTGTTCAGCTCCAGCAGGCTCTTGGCGATGGCCAGCAGGGCGCAGTAGTCCTTCCAGGCGTCGCGGGGGTCGCGCAGCTCCCGGGCCGCCTCCCCCTCGCCCGGCACCTTCAGCCGCGCCGCCTCGGGCACGGCGGACCGGTTGGAGATGGAGACCAGGCACTGCGCCGCTACGAAGTCCACGTACGCGACGGCCGACATGGTGCGGCCGCGCCCCGACGACAAGGGGGACTCTGTCCACCCTCAGTGCTCGTCCACCGGGCCGACCGCGCTGCCGCCAGCCATGGCCCGCCCGCGGCGCGGGAAAGAGCGGGGCGGAGGAGGAAGGGGGCGTGGGGGCGAATAAATAGCGGGGCGCCGGGCAGGTCCTTCACCGCCGCCCCCCGGGGGCGGCGCGCAGACGGCGAGGGGGGAGCGCCGCCCGCGCGGCCGGCCCGGGTCCGGCGCAGGGGCCGGGGGAGAGGATACTGCCCGCCCCGCGCCCCGCGTGGTCCTGCCCGGGGGCGGCCGCGCCGGGGCCCATCACGTCAGGCGCGGAGCCCCTCCCGCCCCGGCCGGTCCGCGGGCAGAGCCGGCCGGCTGTGTTTACTTTCTCCCCCCGCCACTCACGGCGCCCCTTTTCTAGGAGGGGCGTGTCCGCCGGGCGGCCTCCCCGCCAATCACCGCGCTCCCTCCCCAGGCCGCGTGCTACTCCGGGCGCCCCGCCGCGACCGCTTAAAGCAGCGATGCCGGGACTCCGCTGGGGGCGGGCTGGCG
>WAAE01002310.1:0-17019 GCA_013400495.1 Nicator chloris | reverse complement strand
CCACGTGAGGGCCCCCCACGCACCCCCCCCCGCCGCCCCCGCCACACCGGGGTTCTGCGGCTGTTTTCCTCGCCGAGATCTATCGCTGCTATTTCGTCTTATTGTTTTGTTTGTTCGTTGGGTTTCGTTGCGTTGTTTTTCTTTTTCTCTTTTTTTTTTCCCTCTCTAACCAGTTTTTGGTTTTTTGGTTTTTTTTTGGTTTTTTGGTTTTTTTTAAATTCACCGCGGGGAGGCCCCTGAAAGTAAACGGCGTCATCTTTTTCAGCCCTCTGCCTCCAAAAAACCAACCCAACCCAAGCCCCCCCCCCAAACCTCACGTTATTTTATACATAGGTATACTTTAGATTACGTATAGAAAATAAAAATATAGCATATAGAATATAACATGTTATATATGATCTACAATATAAAAATACATGCCTATACTTTTATATTTAATATCTAAAAAGTGTATATCTATTGTGTACACTGTTACATATATGCATGCGTGCCTACGTCATATTAATATACAATAAACACAATATGTACGTATTTAAATAATAAACATGCAAAATGTATGTTACATGCAAATGTTTTTATTGTTTTCGTTTGTTTGTTTGTCTTGGTGGGGAGATGTCCGAGCGAAACATCGGTCGGCAGGCGGGCTAGGCAGTCGGGGAGCCGGCGGCGGACCGGGAGCGCCTGGCCGGCAGTCCGCGGGAGCACACTTTTCCTGGGAGCTGGGGGGGCGGAATTACAGCCACCCGCGGTTTATTAATAGCGCCGCGCCCGCGCCAGTACGTGTGCGGCAGAGATACCCCTGTCCCAGCACCTACGCCCCCCCTCCAGCCACAGCCCATCTTCCTTCTTCTCTCTGGGAAGGGGACGGGCGTCCCCGCCACTGGCTCCGCCTCGCCTCACCTCGGATGCCCTCCGCCGCCTCCATCTTCCTCCCTCCGCCTCCCGCCTCCTCCATGCGCGCCTCCCGCACCCTGCCCCGACCGGCGGGAGCGGCGCCGACCCCGCTCCCGCTGCCCGCCCGCCGATGTGCCCCCGCCATCTCTCAGGATCCCATTTTATCCACTTCCAAAGTCTCCCGGACTTCTATGGGCTTGTGGCTTCCTTTGCTGCTTGCTCTGGATTTGTTTTTGAGAAAGGTTATATTTCTCTGCAGGGACACCTGAATGGGTTAAACCGAGCCGAGTTAACCCATCACTGAAGGGCCTTTCAACTGAGACGGTGTCACATTAACTCCTCAACAACCCATTGCCAAAACTGAGATGTCACATTAACCCAGAAAAAAAATAGAGACCGTGCCACATTAACCCACAGCCAAGACTTGAGATGCTGCCAAGAGATGAGGCGTCACCCTCCTGCTGCAGTAAAGCTGCAGCGCCCTTCTACCACAGCACCAACACCCTTCGTTTTACTGTGTCCCCGGCCTCTGTGTATGCATAGTTCCTGAAATTGTTAATTTTCTGCAAACCAAGATAGCAGGTTATTCTCCTTTAACTTAATTATCCAAGATTTTCTGAACAACAGTTCTTGACAAAAAGGTTTTAGGGAGGGTGAGAGGCAGGGAAACAACTCAGAGAATGCTTTTCTTGTATATTCTGAAAATCATACTTATTTTTAAAAAAATGTTTTGCAGTACAGTATTTAATTTATCTAATTTTCTTCCTATTAATTGCTGTTTTTCATCACAAACAAACAAGTGCAGGGGGAGGGTGCGGGTGGGGGGGGGAAAGGAGGGCTGGAAGGAGAGTTGGTGGGTGTTTTCTGACTTTACATCAGACTTTCCTAACGTGCGAGTTGAAATTGAAGATGCCTGTATTTTTCTCCCTGGATGAAGATGCCTGTATTTTTCTTCCTGTGGAAGTGAGGATCTTTAGCAATCAATCTCTCACCACTGTGTTGCTACTACTGCAAATTCTCCAGCAGTGGGAATCCTGAAGCATTAGCACAGGCTGGCTTTGGAGCTTTCTCAGCTGTAGCACATGGGAGACATGCTGGATTGCTGTAACTGTAAGAGTACTGGCAACTAAATTTGCAATACTGTGTCATTTGCCACTGCTGGTGGTGTTACACCGTTCATTTGTGAGAGTTTTCCTTTGGAGGTTCGATTCTTCATCAGAAGAAATTCTTTCCAGACAAAGTGTCTGGGAAGCAGCTTTGCAGTAAGAGCCCGGGTGTCCTAGTAGACACCACGTGGAACAAACATCAGCAGTTTGCTTCTGTAAAAGAGAAGGTAAATGGTGTCCTGAGCTCCATTAGCAGCAGTGCCGCCGGCAGGTGGAGGGAGGGGATTCTGCCCCTCCCCTCAGCATTGATGATGTCACGCCTGGAATGCCGCGTCCTGTTGCGGACTCCCAAGTACAAAAGACATGGCCATACTGCAGCAAGTCCAGCAAAGGGCTGCAGAGGTGTTTAGGGGACTTTTCCTGTGAGAAAAGGCAGAGAATCATGACTTCAGCCTGGAGAACTCTCGAGGAGGGGGGGGGGAATCTTAAAAGTGTATACAAATATCTGAAGGGAGATCACACAGACAGAACAATTGGTGGTGGACACAAACTAAAGCACAGATGGTTCCCTCTGAACATCAGAAGACACTTTTTCACAAGTAAGGGTGATTGAGCACTGGCACTGGTTGCACAGGGAAGCTCTGAAGACTCCACTCATCAAAAGCAGCTGGGACAAGGCCCGCGGCAACAGGCTGTAGGAGGGCCTGCCTGACCAGGGGGTTTGAGTACACGACCTCCACTCCAGATATCCTTTCCTACTGCAATCAGTCTGTGCTTCTGTGATCTGATAGCTGGACAGGTCCAGTCGATGCAAGTTCAGAGTCAATATTTGGGAATATGTGACAGAAAAAGCGCAGTGTTTAAACCTGTGCCCTGGGTAACCCAAGGTGTTATTGTATTCCATCTCTCTCTGTGCCCCAAATTGCTACTGTCCCTTTCAGACCCCGCAGCCACAAAACGGAAAGGCGGGCCAGGGGCTGAGAGTGCTGCGGACTCTTTAGAAGGCGAGGCTTTTGAGGCAGAGGCTCTCTCCCGCTGCTCTCATTGCCTCTTGGCTTTTTCCTGCCTCTACTCGCAACAGTACCAACCCTAGAAGCTGCATTTCACAATCAAAAACTGTTTCAAGTGGGTATTTTGCAACACCTGTCTGCAGCCGCAGCGCCGTGCTGGGACAAGCGGAGCAGCCCCGCTCCCCGTGGTCACTGCAGCCACCCAGTTTGGCTTGTTAATAAACTGTTATTTTTCAGTTATCTCTAGTCATATTTGTTTCTCCGTAATGGTGGAAAGGGATTGGTTAAAACTAAGGGGAGGTAACTAATTTTAAAGTGCCCCCCTCAAATGTATTAAACCAAGACCATATATTAACTTCCCTTCATAATTTTGGGGACTGTTGAGTGATATCCTCATGTTCATTCTTCTGTGCTTACTGATGCTGGTGAAGGGGTCTTGTGAATTCTACAACTCATGTTCCCTAGTGCTATTTTAGCTTTTAGGATTTGCTTAATACACAGCCTTTGCACATGCAGTACAACATGAATGGAGTGGTTCTTGAGTATGCCTGTGCCTGCATGTTTGCACCATATTATCATAAATCATCTCTAGGGACAATAGTGAGACTAGAAAGATGTCTCTGGCCTTAACCCATTTTCCTAGTCCCATTATATTTTCTAAAATAAGATATGCCTGTTAAAGGAAGTTTTATCTTGGAAAGCTATACTTTTATGATAGTAGGTCCTAATTTTATGATAGTAGCTCCTGTTTTGAGGTTTTTCTGTACCAACACAGGTTTTGTTTAAGAATCAATTAAGAACGTTAACTTGCTCTTTAACATAATCTTAACTGTTACATTCTCCCCAGTATATGAAAAATGCTGTTATAACCCTAGACTGAGGAAAATACTGAATTTTTTTCTCATTTCTAATTGGTTTCAAGGGGAGAGCTGTGGGTGGCAGACTCCTGAGGAAATAGGAAATTATGGTTTTCTCTAAGGACTTCTAGAAAGAGCCACACCAGGGCTGTGGTCCAGGCAGCAGACTGGGAGCTGGGAGAAGCCTTTCTCTGACTTGACTGAATAAGACTCCTAACTTCCAGAGAGGAATGTGGCTAAAGGTAATTATATAGTCCCTAGTATTTTCTTGGCTGCTTAAAATGTTGTGCTACTTAGTGTGCTTTCTCTGAAAACCTTTCCAAGACTGCTGTTGTAGGGCAGACAGAAACAGGCTCCTCTTTGGCTTCCACAAAAGTCAGTTAGAAGTGAGCTCCAGGGTGGGTAGTTAACAGAGTGCTAAATTAAAGCCAATCAGTACTGCTGGTGTGAAGAGGATATTAGGTTGTGCTGATTTGCTTGCATAACCTCTAGTTTGGAGCATAGGCCATGCTGGAGCATGGCTGTGCAGCATAGCTTGAGTTACTAAGCCCTTCTCTCCACTAAGTATGGAACCTCAAGTGCACCTTAGAGCTCTGCCCCACCACAGTTCCGTGAGAACTACATAAATATTGTTGCACACATAGCATGAAATGCCTTGCTGTTGCCTCAGTAACTGGCAGAACAGGTTCCTGTCATTGCAAAAGGATTGAGACACTTGTCACTGCAGTTGGATTGATTGCTGTTTGCACCAGAGTTTCCTTTCCCCTTTCCCTTTAACCATTTTCCTTCCCTTTCCTTTTTTCCCTCCCTTTCCCCTTTTCCTCTCCCTTTCCCTTCTTAAAGCCACCAGATAATTTCCATCTATTCTTCCCAAATACTAGTGCCTGTAACAGTGGAGGATCTCTGCCATCGGAAATGCAATGCAGGCTTCAGGTTCAACCGATTGTTTTGTGTGCGTATGACTTCCCCGTGGTGGGTCGCCATGCATGTAGGCATTGCAGAGTTGCCTGGTTCTGTCGGCAGAGGAAAAGAAATGTGCACAGAATGACAAAAATGTTAACCAAGATGTCAGTTAGCTGAATTTAATTATGCGTTCAAGGACTTGGGCAACCAGATGGCATAAAAGACGCTTGACTTCCATGCCATGAACTCTGAAAGGACACGATTCCCTTATGAATGTGTGTTCCTTCTTTCTAATGCATCTATTTACATAGCTGTGCAAATATTTATATATATAGTTAACTTGTATGAAACCTAGGAAGAACAGTAATTGGTACTCATAGCATTTAATTGGGTGCTAACTATTTTTGTGTTACAAGTTCAACACTGAGTGAGACAAATGGCACATCTTGCTCCGGGTTCAGTCAGAGCTGTGTCACAAGGTCAGAATGTCGGACTGGAAGGTTAGCAATGTGATGTTCAGCATTTCAGGTAAACCTAATTGTTCAGATGAGTAGCCAGGCCTTGGCTGGGTAGGTCTATCTGTCTGTAAGCCAATTTGTTTACTGCAAGATACACAGAGAACAAATCTTTTAAAGTCAGAATCAGTGAAAACAGTGAGTTCATGGTGGCCTTATACTGTACAAATAATGCTGCTGACATTCAAAACCAAATAATTTAACTCCGTGGAACAGCTGTAGAGGTTTAGTTTTTGAGTGAAGTTACAAGACAGCTACAAGGGCGTTTTGCAGGATAAATCAAGCAGTCCTTCTGCTACCATGTCTAACTTTGTCTTCTACACCAACTTTCTCTGTGGAAAAGGTAGTTTTGTCTCACTAATACTGTTGAAGGGGCAACTAATGCTGCTAGAAGTACAAAACCCGTATGAAATATTCATTCTTATTCTTTGAAGGAGTTGGGAAGAGAGACAAAATAAGTCTATTACTTAGTCATTCTTAATTTTGTCTGCTGCCATGGTGCTCCCTTCACTTAAAGTGGCAGAACCCGGAAAATTCTCCTTGTATGTTCCAGGTTTACTCTGGCTGAGAACCTCCCCTCACAAACGCATGTGTATCAGAAGTCCAGTTATGTGTAGCATGTTTCTGGTCAAGTCACACCAGCCAGCAGCAGAATTGAAAATATAAAATGTTTTCTAACTGTCTGTAATGCAAACATGTATTTTGCCTGTTTAGTTTGGATTTAGCATAATAAAGTCCAAAGACATTTAAGTATGCTTCTACTGGTTGCAATAAAATTAGCCCTTGCTTACTGCCAGTATTGCACTTCAAGTCTATTATAAATAGTCATTTAACTTACCTAGCTTGCTAGTTAAGTAATTGTCTTATACAGCTAGTACTTCACGGTCTGCAGTGGTTGTTTAGCCCCACCTAGTATTTATACCTGCAAGGGGCTTATTGCCCCTGATGCTGAGTATGCCAAGGGCTGTTCAGATACATAATTTGTCCTGCTTGGAATTCAGTATAAGATCAAATAATGAAGGTCCATTTCAGCAAACATCTGCCCATAGAGAAAACATTAAATGACTGTGCTCTCCCCCTTAATATCCGTAATGTTGTATTTTGTGTGAGATTGTGAATGGAAATTCAATTTACCTGTTGATATTTACACCAGCAGATGTGTTGAGGATTTCAGCATTCATTTCATCAAGTAAGTAAATATTTGTTATTCTATTTTCTCTAAAGCAGCATTGGCTGATATTGAATGATAGCAAAAGAAGTTTTAGTATTTCTGCAGAAATTAATACATGTTCCCTCCCAGGAGGCCTCCCCTGACTACGAAAGGCAGGAAAAAAGTTTAAATGTGCACTTAGGTATATTTACATGTACATACGACTTTGAGAAGTCTATTTCAACATCAACACAAATAGTATCCCATTTTACGTATAAGTATTTGCTGACTTTCGGTCTGCTGTACCAGAGGAGGTCCACAGAGAGCAACTCTACTCAGCAGGCGCCAATAAGGACACAATCTATGAGCTGATTTTATCTGCTTCTCGGGTTGCTGAAGGTATGAGTAGGATTTTCCCTAATTATCTTCTTCCCCTCTTAGCTTATAAAATAAATGTGCTTTATGGAATAAGTATTGATACTAGAGTGAATACAGACAGAGTTTGGTCCTTGCAATAGATGCAAATTTAATTTTATTTTGATCAGGTTTTACAGACTTTGCAAATGCTCACAGGTGCCATTGGAAAGTTTGTGCATAGAAGATCATGTAGTATCTTCACCTCTTTACTCTGTTGAGATATAAACCTTGGGCTTTTTGGGATTGCAATCTACTGTTCTCATAAAGCTGGTCTAAAATCCTGACTTTTATTTGTCATTGTAAACTTTGCTCTTTGTCAAACAGCTTCAAAGGGATTGATGCCTTTCTTAGATAACATTATTTCACTGTGGAGTAGTCTGTCTCCAAGAATGTAGAAGATGTGGAAACACTCTGATAAAGCATCATACCAGTTGAAGACAATTCTTCTCTTCAAATTAGATTAATATACTGGAACATGCACAAACACTGCCTGCCTTATGTGGATTATGGTAGTGGAGCTCTAAATGACACATACAGTGCTCTCCAGCTTCTCCCAGCATGCAAGAATGCACAGCCTTGGCAGTGGGTAATGTCCCCCCTTTGGGAACAGCTCTCTCAAGAATTCTCTTGAAAGTTGGCATATCACATCCGTGAGCAGCTTTTCTGTAGTCACGATGTCTGTTGATTACTTGCTTCTTTCCATCAATTTTAGTTGTTATTTCTATTAAGTACGGTGTGTTGCTGATGTTGTCACTGATGTTCAGAATCATTTGTACTTTTGCACAAACACAGTACTATACTTACAATAAGCAGCATTTTAATTTTTTTCAATGTTGCACAAGAAGTATGGAATACAATTTAGCTTTTAGGTGATACAAGCAATAAACATTGCTCTTGAGTTTGGTATTGTTGTTTTTCACAAACAGCATTTAGTGAAAAATTCTTCCAGGACAAATATAAAACAGGTTCTGATTCTCTCGATTAATCCCTTGGGGTGTTCAGTTACTCACTAGGGCATAATGATTGCTATCAATAAGAGAGATGAAACTTTATGCTTTTTGAAAGAGTTTGGATAGATACATAATAACCATAAATCAATGTATTTTTAAACAACATTTTGTTTCAGTGAATATTGCTAACTGACCTATCAAAATAAGCAATTAATGGAACCTTAATTATTATGACAATTTATTACAAGCTATTCTTTTTTTTGTCCTTTTTGAAAAGATGGCAGAAGTAAGTGAAGTTCTTCAGTTTCTAAAGCATTACTTGCTCTAGAAGTAAACTTGCTCTTTGAAGGTGAAGTAAACCTCTAGATGGACTCCATTACTTCCACAATATTGTTTCTGGTAAGTGGATTATTTATGGAATTATTGACAGAGTTTGTCTTCTGCATGCTGTTTCATGCGGTCTTTTTTTTTTAAACCAAAATGCAATACAGGAAAGAACTGTGAGATATCATGAGGAGTAGGGCATGAGTATGCACTGCCAATTTATATTTTACAGATAGTATAAAAAAATCCTGCAAATGTGTGTTGTATCCCTGACCCAAACATATTTGCAACTGGCATTTGGAGAATAAAGGTCTTTACACACCAGCAACTCTTGGGTCTCTGAGAGGCAGCCTAGGTGAACTGAGAGTTAGCTGAGATCATGATATTCTTTCTGCATTGTGCCATCCTGAGGAATCTCCAATGACTTGAAGAGAAGGCATGGGAATCCTCATTTCATCCTATACTGAAAGGAACTACTGGCTCACAGGAATGAAGTAAATTCTCAAACCGCATAGAAGTGTGGAGACAGAACTGAGGAATGCTTTTAATTCAGCTGCAGAAATATATCTAGAGTGTAAGTATTTATGTTGGAATTTTATCAGGAGGTTTCAACTTCCAGTCTTTCACACTGAGAAGTACAATGGCAGCTTTCTAGCTACCTCATATGGACATGTTTTTCTCTGCACCGACAGTTGAAGAGCATTTCCTAACTCTGTGATTTCTAATTCCCTGTAATTTCTAATTGTAATTCTAATTTCATTCTGATCAATGTGGAACAATTCTACCTTTTGAATTATTGAAATTATTTTTTTAACAATCTCCTTATCCTCTAGGGTTTTTGGTCCAGCCGTTGGCCAGAGCCACCATTACTCAGCTGATGAGATCTTGTCAAACAAGCATTGTTAGACAGTGCTTTTTTATAAAAATACCTATGTGCTTTTGATGCTCAAGTAGTTAGAACACTTCTCTTTCCTGATTTGCACATAGAGATGGTTCTGCAGCACTGCAGGGCTGCCTTTGGGTGGTTTTAACTCCCAAATTTCTTATGCTCCCCTCTACCACATTTTCTGTGCCTGTTGTGTGTACATCCATCCCTCTTCATTCCACCATCCACTCCATTCTAAGCCAGCAAGCTACTAATAAAACCCTTGATGAGACACTGAAACCAGTGCCAATAACATATCTTTCTTCCTGCTGGAGAAGACTGGGGTGTTTGATAAGCATGAAGCTTTATGCAGGCAGCTACAACCATAAATTACCGTTGGTTACTGTGGAACAAAAAAGTGTTGTGACTGTTTAAATGTGTTGCTCCTCTATAGCAAAGTATTTATATTTCAAAAAGAAAGTAAAGCCTAGTAAATACTTAGTTTCATCCACTTTTATGTGTGGATGCTGGCTGATGGACAAGATAGGCTTGATTATAATATAAATGAGATGAAATGGTTGTGACCTGAGACCTAGCCCACTAAATGTTTGGGCTGTTCTATATGAATTCTGTGTCTGTAAAATACATAAACTTCTCACATAAATATATGTTTGTAGAGTTTGCTATTAACATGTAACAGAGTCCTTAAAAATCTCACAAACTCTTAACCAGTTTTGCTTACAGCTATGCAGGGAGTGCTGGGTCTGACATACATGCTGTGGAAATGGAAGAGAGAAAAAAAAACAACCCCACGCCCCCCCCCCCCCCCAAAAAAAAAACCAAAAAAAACCAGAAAAACCCCAAACCAAACCAAGCAACCAACCACAACAACAAAAAAAACCCACTCCAAAACTTAATAGCAAAATACTCCATAGCAAAGGTAGTTTGTAGCTGTTGTGGCAGCATTCATATGCTCATTTTTATTCCTATGGCTAAGAATGAATATTCATGCTAAGAATGAATCTCCCTAAAACAGAAGAAAAGAAATGGAAGCTTTTAGCATTTGGCTAAATAAACTCCTACAGCTTTTAATGATTAAGGCAATTGCTGAGCAAGAGTATTTACTAGGCCAGGGTACCTCACTGTGCGCAAAAATAAATAAACATAGAGGAGAAGGGAAACTGAAATGTGCCTCTGAGCAGGCATTATAATCCACGTCTTGTTCCTTTGGGATAACTGCTCTGTTTGTAATTTCTTACTGAGTTATAAGACGTGCAAGTAGCAGTGAATATAATTTTATGTGGGGGCTAAACAAACTATGGTCTAAATATGAATTGACACTAAGATGGACCTTTAATTTCCCCATGCTTTCCTATTAGGTGTTTTAATTCATGGTCCTGGGAGAATAAAACCTGCTAACCCCATTCTGTTTTAGAACAAAAATATGGATCAGTTGAAACTGTTCAACCATTCAGAGAAAAATCCAGACAAACTTTCCTTTGCAACTCAGTACCATCAAGAGCTGCATCTTTGCTGAGAGGTACTAGTCTCACCCTTGTAATAGGTTGTTGCCCTCGACAGTGTCAGAATGGATTAGTATTTGGATATGCTTACAGACACTAGTGTGGAAGGCTTGTAAGATATTTGTTTCCTATCTGCAGCATGAACATTAAAGTAAAAAAAAAATTACAGTCCTAATAACTTACATAAACTTCTTTAACCAAGAGGGAGGAGAGTGTCCTCAGAGTGGGAAAACCAGAGGCAGAGAAGTAGTGGTCCTGAGAGAGCATTAGTTAATAATAGGGGAAAAAACTGAATAGTGGATGAGAGGGCAGATTTACTGATAGGGCTACAGGATCACAGCCAGCTGCTTGTTAAGACCTTATAGCTCAGCACAGATGTCGTGAGATAAATAATCAGCCAAGCTATGGTTTTAAGGGGATTGTAAACCTAACTCTACCACCCTTATTAGCACTGAGTTGTATAGTGCATGTTCTTGTGCTACCAGGCAGTACTTGTGCATCTCTACAGTCCTTCCCACCTTTTAGATTGACTGATATCCACCTTAAAAGGCTATACCATTGCATAGCCTCCCACTTCACCACTGTGGCTGCATCTAGTTCCATTGGAAAATGCAAATTGATAGAAGATGTTCTTGTTTTGCAGTACCTGCTATAACCATGTATATATATCTCTGCTGGGAAGAGCAACAGCTCTATCTTTCCTTTGTTCTGCTGTTGCCACCAGGTGTTCTCTAGCATTGAGACATGATAGATGTATATATTTCTTACTTTGTCTCTATAGTAACAGAGGTCTGGGATCTCAGCCATGAACATAGGAAAAATGGAGTATACCCTACCATCAGGAAAGCAAAGTCTTTGGGTAAAAGTGTTATGAACAGAAGACTGGAAATGGCACATGTAAGTTTAGATGATTTTAAAAGGTATTCTTCCCATTCTATTTTGTTGCATGAAAGGCAATTGAAATGTTTGGCCTCACCTCTTAGAGGAAAGGAATGGGCATTCCAGTCTCAACGTTTGCTTTCGTTGTTAATGCTTTACCACAACATCTAGTGTTACTTTGTGGGTGACCACCATATGTTTTTCCTTTTCTCCACCCTTCATCTCCATCCACAATCTACTCAATGCATGATAGTGCAATCATACTTCTGAAGAATTCAGTTAATTCCTCAAATTTCTCGACCAGTTTGCTGATTTGAGCCACACAAGTTCAAACACCCTTGCTTTCCTTTCAGCATTCCCTGTGATCCAGCCTCTTATATTCACTTCCATTTACTATGTGGTGCTATCATCACCTCCCCACAGATCATCAGATCCAGCTTAACACAGCATTACCATGTTCACCACTAAACCCTATCCCCAACTGCTGCATCCACACTTCTTCTAAATACCCCTAAGAACTGTCACTCAACCACTTCCCTGGGAAGCCTGTTACAATGCCTGACCACGCCCTCAGTGAAAAAGTATTTCCTAATATCCAATCTAAAAGTCACCTGGCACAACTTGAGGCTGTTTCCTCCTGTCCCGTTACTTTTTAACTGGGAGAAAAGACCAAGCCTCCACCTTGCTACAGCCTATTTTCAGGAAATAGAAAGCTGAGCTTCCCTTTCTCCAGGCTGAACACCTCCAACACCCTCCACTGCTCCTACAGGATTTGTGCTCCAGACCCTTTGCCAGCTCCGTTGCCATTCTCTGGACTTGCTCCAGCCCCTCAATGTCTTTCTTGTCATAGAGGGCCCAGAACTGAAGACAGCACTCAAGGTGTGGGCTCACCAGTGACCAGTACAGGGGAACTGTGCTTTGTATTAGCATTGTTTAGCTACACACGTGTTTACCACCTTGTGGTTTCTGGCCTTCAGCTACAGTTCAGAGTGAGTCAAATATGCTACAGCTTTGTCTTGCCTTCAAAGTTCAGCATTAGGGTTTAAGGAAACAACAGCAAAGTATGTAGCATATCAAATGTTTTGGTAGCCATTGAAACTAAAGCAAGAATTAGAAAATTAAAGTGATGAAATTCAAAGAATCCAAAGACTCACCAAATCCTCGCTGAGAGGTAAAAGCTGCTTCCACTTGAGTTTTAGATAGTTATATGTTTGGCTGAAAAATGGATGTGAATAATGAGTCCTTGTTTATCTTCTGTAGGCCATAAATGTCTTTCCTGTTAGTAGCACTGCAGAAGCTATTGCAGCCACTATGCAGGTTCATGGAAAGTGTGTGTGAGTTGTGTGTGCACACATACACGATGATGTAGGTTTGCTACAGTACGGTAAGTATTGATCTTTGAATTTATATTATATGAAGGCAACAATTGTCTTTTGTGTTAACTGCAATTTTTTGCCAATATAGAAAATTTTAGAAACCCCTTGCATTTTAACACTATCTGTAGAATTGGGGCAGCATATTAGCTATAAAAAATAAAAATAAAATACACAGGAGAAAAAAAATCTTGTGAAATCATTCCTTTGAAGCTGAAATAAAAACATTGTTATGCCCAGAGTTTAATTATGAATAATCGGATTCTGAACTTAATCTGTTCAGTTAAGGGGGGGAAGCATAGATGATTTGAAGAGGAATATTTTTCCATCTTAAAATGATCAAAGTATTTTTGTGTATTTGCAGAAATTGGTAGAGACATGACAGTCAGAGATGGGGGAAAAGGGTACAGAATAAATAATGGCATCAGATGAAACAATGGCACAAATAGGGAAAGAAATGGAAGGAACTTGTACTGGAAGTTATGCAAACTCCTGCAGGGTTTTGTAGAAAATACTAAACTCTCAGTTTCCCCATAATGACCCAGCTAACTCTTTAGGAAGCCAGTTGTTTTCAGTTTTCATCTCTGCAGATATAAAAATATCACAATGTAAAAATAATACATGTACAAAAAAATTCGTAACAATGGCCAAGGGCTTTTTGCTCAATGTGAAAGCCAATGCCGTGCAGTTAGACTTTGTATATTTTCTTTCGGTTGTAGATTTCATTATTAATTCCAAAGTTTCTCTCCATCCTCTTTGAAACTCATGCACCAATGAACCAGAAGCTCAGTCCTGGAGGAGAGGAATGAAGAAAATGTGTTCAGGCCAGAGATATATTTTTTATTAGAGAAGGCAATACTGGGAATGACTAATGTTTGTTGATTTTTCAACGTGCTGATGGATCCGGTAAGTTTTTGCAAAGCTGGAGATAACTTTGTCTCCAGCATGCTCCATTTGCTAGCCAACAAGGAAACTGCTTTCATGCAGGCATTGTAAGATTGAAAAGACAGCAAGTACCACAAACTTTTCAACACACACTTTGAAAACTGTCCCTGTGTATAGAGCTGTCATCCTGCAGTCCAGAACCAGAGCCTAAGCCTGTTCCTTATAGTAATCCACAAGGCACATTGGCCTGAGCTTTGTCTCTTCACAGGTTTGTGATTCCTGCCTGCCTCGTCTGTCAGGCACCTTTGGCCTGCAATTATTACCTACACTAGTAAGGCAGTGCAGCATTCAAGTAGCATTCCTTCTTCATGGCTTTTTCTCCCTTTGAACCTTCACTGTGATGACTTCTGGTTTCATCTTTTTGTCATAATCTTACACTTGGAACAAACTGACAGAAAAGTATAGATTAGTTTTAGAGTCAGTTTGCTTTTTTGTATTTGTAAGAATTCATAGTTCTTCCATACCCAGGTTTCAATTAGAGGTTATCACACAACAACAAGCTTCAGTACTCTTATGTATATGAAATGCTCGTGGATTTTTCAGTTCTCTGCATTTCTTCAGATACAGGGGAAAAAAAACCAGATTAAATGATGAGAGTGCAGTACAAGTCTCACTTTCCTGCACTTAAAACGTAACAAGACCCAGTGACTGCTGAAGCAATGAATCACAATTTACATATACAGGTCAGCAGGGAACATTCTCTCACAGCTGAGACCATCCCTGCAGTCAACACTTTGCTACTCCCATTGCAGCCACCTCTTGGCAAATCCAGCCCAATACATATGCATTCCTATTAGTGGTCCTTTAACCAGCACACAGGCAGTGAGATGAGGAGGCCACATTTTCGTTGCTGGGAGGAGACCTGACCCACGCAGGGACCTCTCGAGAGATGTGCCAGGGCTTGGCTGGCTGCAACCCTGCAGAGGAAAGAGGTGTTCCCCCTTTATGTTGTCAGTTCTCTTGGAGGCCAGTCAGAAGTCAGTGGTGGATCCGAGGTGCGGTCTGGAGTTCAAGTGCGGGTGACAAGCAAGGACACATTATCTAGTCCTTGTACGAGCAGTGTTTGCAGAAAGGGAGAGGTGTCCCCACCATCCATCCCAAGGTCACGAATCTTTCTGTGGACGTGCTTTCACTCTGGCTAAAATCGGTGGTGGATGAGTTGGGAAGGAAAGGACCTTCTGCAGGCATCTTGAGGCGAGGGAGAAGAATCCCAGGGCTCGCACCGCACATGTGGGAAGAGGGCGGTAGAGCCGGCGGAGCTGGGCTGGCTCGGGCGGGNTGTTCTGGGTTTTTTTGTTGTTGTTTTTTTTTTTTTTCCCCTCTGTGTGTGTTTTGTTTTTAAGTTAAAAAAAAAGGCAAAAAAAAAAAAAGCAAGGCAATCAACATCCCTAAGCAAACATACTTTGAAAAAGTTGTAGAAAAAGACATTGCTTTTGCAGAAATAGATTTATGGCACTTTTGGTTTTTTTCCTTCCTGCCATTGTTAAACATGTACTTTTCCTTTACTGTTCTCCCTGCCCCAAACATTATAATTATGTTTCCTTCCTGAAGGAAACCGAAAGTGTTGTGACCTCACATCAGGAGGTCCCCACAAGTTGTTTTCTTTTTATAAGGGTGCCTTTGGAGCAGGTGTGTCTCAGAGTCTTTGTGCCATTGTGGTTCAGGTCTCAAGCAGGCTGTGTGCCAGTGAGAGGTGCAGAGGAGCAAATCAAGAAGTTTCACCCTGCAGCAGGTCAAAGTGTCAGCAGGTCAAAGTGTCAGGAGCGAGGACATGTTCCTTGGGACTGCATTACCAGTTGTTAATGGGTTACCAGTTGTTATGGGTTGTCTCTGTGAAAGCTTTGTTAAAAAGGATTAGCAGCACACTTGGGTGTTTTCCCTGTTTAGTAAAATCAGATCTGTGCCAATCTTAGATCAAAATGAATAATATTCTTGAGAGATTTTGGTAGGTATTTTGTATAAGTGCCTATATTCCATGCAAGCATCACAGCTTTTGGGAGACTTTTTGCCTTTCTTGGGTTTGGTTTCATTATGGAGAACATAGAGGTAACCCACTTGTTACAATTGTGTGGTATTCTCTACAGTAGCTAAAGTCACCACCTAGACCAGTTTAATTCACTTTCAATTTATTACTCAGAGCTGTCTGGACACCATCTGCATATTTTGAGTTTGTAGTTTTGTTTTTTTTTGTAGTAAATTTGTATTCATATTACTGATGTGCTATATCCTTAGTGTGTTCCAGTCCATTAAGCACCTCATAAAGTCCTTTACAAATATTGGTTTTAGCCTGTTCAATAGCTAAATGATGCAGCCTCTTGCAGTCTGCAGTTCAACATGATGGAGCAAGAGCCTTTTTTCTCTTGTTTTACTACTGTACTGCACTGAATATAAGATAAGCCTTTTGCCTGTCAAATGCAAAAACATGCAAAAAAATTCCCACTTTGGAATTCTTTGGAATCTTTCCTCTCATTTTGGAATTTTTTCCCTGTGTACTGTAAAATGGATTGTGCCATGTCCCCTTTAAAGTCTGTGCAGGTTGCATCGTGGCAGATGCCTTCAGCAAGTGCAAGGGCAACTTCTCAGGTAGCACTTGCTTTAAGCCTTGGGTGGCTGATGGAGGATGGACACACAGCAGCACCTTTTGGGCCTGATTTGTACCCTCTGACAGCTGATCCCCAACAGTGCACTGGAGCTGCAGCAACCAATGCAGCCTTGTTACGGGCTGTAAGGCCATGCACTGGTGGGGCCTGTGTGTTGGCCCTGCCTGATACATTCCTTGCCTGCCAGAGAAGGAGACTCCCACTCTGGTCCCTTGTTGGAACACATCTGTCTTCCTCATTTTCTTTCTAACATAGGAACCCTTGTCCTTGTCCACAGATATTCTTCTCCCTCTGCTTTTCATCCTTTATCTTCCAGCTGCAGTGCCTTTGGCTTTTCTCAGGTGTTAGTACCTAGCACTGGCAGCCACTTCTTATCAATTCAATGTTTGTTTCATTAATCTTGTGATTTTATATTATCCACAGGCCTTTATCCTAAAGCCACTTTAGACCTCTTTCCTCATGTTTGCAAGACTGCTGTGCCATAACTGGGCCAAAAGTACTAAAAGGGTGCTTCCTTCCTATGAAACAGCCATGCTTCATGGGCTGTGGCCCAGGACTTAGGACCAGAAATGACCATTGCTCATGGTTGGGAGACAAATGGACCCAACACAACTGGAGTGTTGCAGTGACTAGCGATAAACTCTTCGGAGGAAATAGACAGGGAAGGAGATATGGTGAGGCTGCGCGCCTTGCCCAGCGCTCTGCCGC
>WAAE01002309.1:0-24701 GCA_013400495.1 Nicator chloris | reverse complement strand
TTGGAGAAATCCAGGCAGACAATAGTGCGCCCCACATTTAATTAAGGTCATTTTAAAGAAATTAAGAACAAAAATGCAGGAATTCAGTTTTCTCTATAAGAACCTTCCGAAACTAAGCAACTGGAACAAAGTTCAGTTCAGAAATATTTAATATAAATCTCATTCAACACAATTCAACACAGATTACATTCTAGGAAATTATCTTCCCTCTGCATTAACAACTTCAAAACATCTCCATAGCACGAAGTTTATAGAATCACCTAACTCTGTGGCACTCTGTAGACACGTCTATTCTATTTAGAGCGGCAAAATCTGTCAGGAAAGTTACTTTGTTTCAAAACCTACAAGTTTTCAAGTTCAAGGAAGCTCAGTGATTTCATAACAATTCAAGGTAACTACTTTGTTAGCTCAAAATCTCTGAACCAGAGTGTTTCTGGCTCAACATAGCTGCTATTTTTTAATTTGTACATGTAAAATAATACATAATCATAAAAACAGAATAGAAAGATACTGCAGTACTAGAAGAACAGGCTGTTACTTGGTCTTTTTTGAATTACACACCAAGAAAGTAGTTTCCTAAGAGCTTCCTGAACAGCAGCATTACACCTGTGTTCTAGTCCTAAGCACCTAAAGCCACAAAATATCCAACCTTAAATAGGGAAAAAACCCCATTGTAATAGGAAAATTAGTTTCTCCCCCACTACAGTAGCTTTAGTAGCAAAGTAATACTATACAGGCACTCCGGAACTTCATGTGATGCAGTGTTCACTACATTACTTAATGTATGTCCAACGAAGGATGTTGAATTATGCAATTTAATTCTTTTGTTCTCCAAAGAAAACTCATCTAGACTATAAATCAAAAAGTTGTCTGAAGTTTGCTCTGTGGAGAGGTCTGATCGGTACGTAAAGATTCAGGTATGCAAGGGTTGTAACACGGCTGATCAGGATGATACTTTTTCTTGTAATACAAATTCAGTTATGAACAACATTCAGCACGATTTAGTTTGAATATGGTTGAGAGTGTGTTGTTTTGTATTAAACCAAAAAAGCATTAATCTGCTTTGAAAAGTACAAATGCTATGGCCTCTCAGCATTACATCATTTGACATTGTTTTTACTAATGCCATGATAAAGAGCAGGGCAAAAACCCCACCAGATTAAAGGTAGGCAGAATCTCTTTCTGAGATGCCTCCACATTTTGCACAGAGATGGGTTTTTTGACGAGACAACTCTGTCAGCTGGGATAACTTCCAAGGCATCATACCTTATAGCTCTCCGTGACATTTTAGCTATTCTTCAAAAGCAGATGGACAGCTTACTAACCTAAGTCAACTTCCCCTCTATTTTTTTTCAGACATTTCTCTTGACTATACAATTCTGGAAAACAAACAACAGTTACTGGAATTTGCAACCCTGTACACTTAAATGAGCTGCCTTCTGTCCATCCCTGAACTGCAATGAGTTGGAAGGAACATACTTTCTCTAAGAACCTCCTAATTGAAGAGTGGTTAAGAATTGGCTTTTGGACTAGACTAGGAAAGTGAATCTCAAGTCAGTGGAGAAGACACTTCCATGTGAAAATACATAAAACACCAGTTATGATTTAAAGATGAGAGGCTGATGATATTTCATTTCCATTTGTTGCATTTCTCATAGGAAAGTAATCTGAAGTTTGGAAAAACCAGTAACCCTGAAATGTCATGTGAACTGAAATACTGCTATTTGAAAGTTAATAGGAAGTGTTGCTTGATTCTCAGAATGCCTGCTTAATTTTCAACAGTCTTCATTGCAAGTTTGTAGCTAATGTCAGGCACTAATCTGAGGACAGAAGCAGGAAATGTGCCTCTTCTACACAACTCTCCCTTCTCAAACTCCCACAACGGCAAATATAATTTCATCACTCAAGCTTCACCTTAGAAATTATTTAACTTTACAATATCTATTCTCTCCTCAAATTAAATGAATTTGCAATCTAAATTATTTACAATCTAAACTTACATGAACACTTGATTTAAGCTTTTTATTTCATCCTCAATAGTACAGTAATTCTCACAAAATTCGCCATCAGTATTTTCCCACATGTACCTTGACTTTTAGGTAGCTTTTCTGATGGATTATCTTGCAGAAGTATAGAACATATATTTTACAGTTCCATTCTCACAAGATCCTACTGCTTTTTTTCTATTACTAAACTCTGGAAAGGTAACCTGCTTTCTTCCTTTCTCTCTGTTAGCAATATGGGTATACATTACGCCATGTTGCTTCTTTTTGACTGCTTATGCTTTTCTCTTTTTCCTGTTGAAATATCTTGGAATGAGACCTTAAGAGCAGGAAGTTCTACTTCTACCCTGTTCCAAGTCTAATTAAACTCTGCTTTAGAGTTATTGTACACAGAATACTTAGAATCATCACAAATAGACTGTAAAAATAATTCAGTATTTTAGAAACTATACAGAAAGTTTTACACATAGCTAGCAACAATAAACCTTGCTATCTTCTAGGCTCATTAATGACCAACTCAAAACACATACCAAATGAACTTCCTTCATGGTTAGCATCTAATAAACAAAGTGTGACAAGGCTCCAAGCTGGCCACAGCTCTGTTGTGAATCTGCCCAAATGTTTTCCTTATAGTGAGCTTGTTAGCGATGAACAGGCATTTAAACAAAAACCTAGGCTTATTGTAAAAGCCCATCTTTTAAAATAAAAACTCTTCAGAATTAGTATCACAAAAATTAAGGTTTACTAAAAAAGTCACCTCTCTCCTTTATGATTTTCCACATACTTTCCCACAGTATAGCAGCTCCTATATCTTCTGAGTCCACCATTTAAACGTCATTTAATTTATATTCACAAAAGGATTTTCTCCCTGTCACATGACATTGTTGGGAATCTCAATTCCTTAATCTTGATCTATATGATCTTATACCATTATTTACACTACTGTAAGTTAAGATTTTCTATAGCTTATGATAATTTCATTATAACAATTTCTACAGCTCATTTAACTGTAACATTGCATACCAAAATTTTGTCTTTACCACCAATCTTCAGCATAGACTTTGCTATAAATATGCTACAAAACAAGACACTTCAGATATGTAAAATGTATTTTATACTGTATAGAGAAGACAGGAATGGGTATTTGGCAAAGATGAAACGACATGGTTATTAAATACTTGTAACTCTTACATCAGCTCAGTAACACAGAAAGAATTAATGAGGACTACCAGCAAAAACATGTTTGTAGAATTCAAAACTTTCTGTAGGTACCATGTGTCCTGAAAAGAAAAAAAAAAAACTGTGATCATCTGACCACGTCTTCCATGATAGATGTGTATTCCCCTTCCACCATCATCTGCAGTTACAGCAAAGTCACAAATGGTTTCCACATCCCTGCTACACAAATTAAGGAGTCCAGCGAGAAGCCACTGAAGTTCTTCAGTCTACTGGAAAACTACACTATTGGTAACAGTACCAGGTCTCTCAACCATCTCTCAACCTTTTCCAACTGTGGGATAAGGACATAGCAGTTCCTTGTTGCAGGGAAGATTCTTAGGTCTTCACTTCCCTTCTTAAGTTAAAGGCCCCAGCTCTGCTGAAGCCATTAACTTCCGTTGAACAGCAGAAATGAAAAAGCAAAAAAATGGCCAGTGGATGTCTTTTGTGGTATCTGAATTAAAGCATCTGACTTGAACGTATTACTTGGTAGTTCTGGGTATCTGTGTTCAACTGCTAAAACTCAACAAATTTGGCCACCGTAAATATCTGCTAAGTAACCCACGCTTAACCCCTATATCATAAGAAGCTGCCATATTTACATGGCATGAACTTGCCTTCCGCAGAGAGCAGTGCTGTGATCGGAATGTTACACAACAACCAGATGTGAAAACTTGTATTTACCTGACACAATTCAGTAGCTGGGACTTAAACCATTGCACAAAAACTTTTCCTTAACCTCTTTATGCAACACATCTGACTGTTTGATCTATTAGCACCCCCTTTTGGTCAACTGTTGGAGATATGGTTAAAAAAAAACAGGTATCACAAAAGAGGTAATCAGATCACAATGTATAGGTAAAACAAAGTCCTGAAGTAAACCCCATGTACCATGTGAAAAATGGAAACAGTCATGAAGAAGTAAATCTAAAGGATGTTTTAAGTATTCTGACACTGAAAGACTGGGCACCAGTGGATGTGAATTTATGCATATGCAGAAGCCATGATGAACCATTCAAGACACTGAATATTGTTAGTTCTTAGAAAACCATCCTTTTAATATTACTGCATATAATATTATTGGATTTCTAATAATTTAAGCTTCAAAATGTACAGCCACCACAAAAACATTAATAATAACAAAAAGAACAAAAATAAACAAATTGCTACCATGCAACAAATTCCACAGCATCCAGCCTAGTCATACACTGATTAAACAGACTAAATACACATCAGTATAAAGTTCTGGCACATAAAACATAGGCAATAATGATACGATGTCATATACAATACAGATCACAGTATTCAGCCCAATATAATATATTTTTATTTAGCCCAAACATAATACATTTTTATAAAAATAGCTTGCAAAATTAAACTCGTGAGAGATGAATTTAAACAGTGGGATAATGTTTCCTTGGTATTGAACTCACTACTGCAGTTGAAGTGATAATGACTTAACAGTCAATGGTAATTTTATTTTTACTTGGTTTCACTTACTAGTCTTACTACTTTCCAACAGAAGCAAAATATGTAATATAGTGCCAAGCACTGCCTATGGCGACATGGAGTTCTATTTTGTAGTATGAACTGCAAGAGTAACTTTTGTGTTTGGAGGAAAACTAAGTTCCCTCATTAATACATAATATTTTCATTCTCTGATGAAGTTGGCTGATCATACTTTTTCCTTTGCGTACAAAATTTTGTTAAACAGAGGAAATTATGTTTCTAGATGGATGAAAGCAGTACTAATTTATTTATCTAAACTTCTGAAATTTCTCTGGTAAGTTGCTGAAATGATCAAAATTGAAATATAAATATGTAGACACAAGATTACTTGCTAGTAAGTTCATATGAAATAATTTTTTTTTCCCCAATTGTGTGTTTGGAAAACAGGGCAAGAACTGACTGTGCTTTTTTGTCAGGTAAAACTTATGAAAAGAGGCAACGGTTATATAAATATACTAAATTAACATGGAAATAAACATTTGACTTGTGGTTTGGAACTTAAAGTGTGCATCTTTGAAGCTAAACATTAAGTTAACCTGCCTTTACAAATATTAAACTATAGGCCTGTCAATCTCACTTCAGTGCCTGGTAAAGTTTTGGAGAAAACCATTCTGAGAGTTACTGAAAAACATCTGAAGGACAATGCAGCCATCAGTCACAGCCAGCACAGCTTCATGAGGGAACAGTCCCGCTTGTCAATTTTCTTTTACGGCAAGGTCACACACCTAGTTGCTCAAGGGAAGCCAGTTGATGTGATCTTTCTGGATTTCAGCAAAGCTTCCAGTACTGTGTCTTACAGGATCCTTCTAGATAAAATGTCCAGCTCACAGCTGGACAAACACATCATGGGATGGGTGAGAACTGGCTCATGGGTTGGTCACAAAGGGTTACAGAGAATGGGGTGGTGTCAGACTGGGGACCTGTCACTAGGGGGGTTCCACAGAACTTCATCTTAGGCCCTGAGACCTTCAACATCTTCATTAACAATGCAGATACAGGACCGGAAGGGATACTAAGCAAGTTTGACAGTGATACTGACTTGGGAGGAGCTGTTGAAGGCAGAGAAGCTGCACAGAGAGATCTTGCAATCAGAAGGATTGACAATCATAAACCAGATGAAATTTAACATGGGCAAGTCCTGGATTCTGCACCTGGGATGGGGCAGCCCTGGATGTACAGACAGACTGGGAAATGAGAGGCTGGAGAGCAGTGCCATGGAAAGGGCCCTGGGGTCCTGCTCCATGGCAAGTTGAACATGAGGCAGCAGTGCCCTGGCAGCCAGGAGGGCCAAGCGTGTCCTGGGAGCATCAGGGACAGCATGGCCAGCCGGGCAAGGAAGGGGATTGTCCCCTCTGCTCTGCTCTGGGGGCACCTCACCTCCAGTGCTGGGGGCAGTTTTGGGCACCCCATATAAGAATGTCATAAAGCTATTAGAGAATGCCCACAGGGGGGCCATGGAGGTGTTGAAGGGTCTTGAGGGAAGCCACATGAGAAGCAGCTTCATCTGTTCAGCTTGGGGGAGACTGAAGAGAGACCACATCGCAGTCTGCAACTTTCTTGTGAGAGGACATGGAGGGCAGGCACTGATCTCTTATCTGTGGTGACAGTACTTGGGGGAACAACATGAAGCTGTGTCAGGGGACGTTTAGGTTGGCTATTAGGAAAAGGTTCTTCACCCAGAGGGTGGCTGGGCACTGGAACAGCCTCCACACAGAAGTGGTCACAGAACCAAGTTGGACAGAGTTCAAGAGGTGTTTGGACAATGCACTCAGGCACCTGGTGTGGCCCCTCCTGTGCAGAGCTAGGAGCTGGACTCACTGATACTTGTGGACCCCTTCCAACAAAGAATATTCTAAGATTCTTTTAAATTAGTGAAATTTTCAGGTAGTGAATACTTCATTAAGTAGAAAATCTAATTTTAGTTATTTTAGATTTCACTTTAATTATCCCACAGGTGAGAAAATGCTGTTGACCTACTATATTCAAACAAGTATCAGATGAACCCTGCACAATGTAGAGACAGATACAGTCCTTCCAGAACTACCATAGGACCAGAGCACTATATCCACCCCTGGACCCCAGTGAATTCCTCAGGACACAAGTCAGTTCTGCAACGACCCACCACCAGTTTTCTTAATTTAATCAGCTTTCTTGCAGTCAAGACATAATAAAGAAGGTTAGCTCTGACCCAGTACCAAGCCTGCACTTTCCCTGACTCGAACAGGGCCCATCTGAGCAGCAAGCTAAATGAGGCAGCATGACTGGGTGCACAACAAAGACCAGTCCTTCAGAAGGCTCCACATCAGGCAGACAGTATGCTCAGGCTGGCTCAACTTACTCCTGCAGAGCTGTACAGGTGTCTTTCAAGCTTTCGAGTGTAAGCATATGCACAATGCAAACAGCTTGAGCTGAGGAAAAGTTCAGCCGAAAATCCACAGAGCTAGCCTGGAGGTTCAAGTCAGCACACTGGGAAGCAACAGCTGCACATCCTGAAACAGTTCTCTGCAAGTCCCAGGCTGGCATCAAAACATTTCTTTAAGTTCTTGGATGCAAACTGAGTCATTATTTGCAACTAAACTTCTAAAAAATGTCATGTCAGTGCTCCTTGACCCTCACATGCACACGCCTCAGAGCACACCAGTGGTCTCTGACAGATAACAGAAGACAAATTAGAAATACTTTTGAGAGAGGGGCTTAACATGTTAACAATAAAATTACTCAAAATTATTTAAATATTTTTGTTGTAGAAATCAAAGAACTCATTATGAAAAGAGACTTGGTATACTACATTTACAACAATATAATATGTAATTTCTAAGATGTCCAACTGCTATCAGGTCACAGGAGCTCTGAATTACTGCCACCTGTACAGGTGCTAATAAACCATTTCAGTACTCACTACTATCCAAACAGGAACACTTAATCTTAGAAATTAACCTCCGTTCACAATCTGAAGGCAGCAGGCTGCCAAGAACCAGAAACGTTTTATAGGCAAGTTAGTTGGAAGACAAATAATACTAGAAATGTTGCACAGCCCATAACAACTATCAACGGAATTTACATTCTCTAGTTAGAAAGCCTAATAAAGTTAAAAAAGAAGAGAGAAAAGTTGTGTGGGGTATAAACATAAAATACCCAGGTGACACATTTGCTTTGTTTGTGCTTTCTAAATGTCAAACTCCCCACACATACACATTCAGGCATTCATACAACTTGACAAAACCAAAAACTATGCTCTCTTTATAGAAGGAACAACAAAAGTCAAAGGGTTTCATTTCAAAACTGTGAGGAATGAAACTAATGTTCCACAACCCACCTCTGTCTTATTTTGTGCATTTTGAAAAAGAGCCTTTGAATTATGTAACATTAAACAGAAAAAAAGAGTAAAGATTCCTCTGTGTGTGCAAACTGGTTTATGGCATAGCATGGTCCTATATTTCAGCCCTATCCACTCCTATTAATTTAGCCCTTCAACCTGACTGCATTTACTGGCTTAATTAATTCTTATTCTAATAATCTAAAGGCCTGTTAAGCATGGCATACATATATATATATAAATATATATAAAAGGCAACTTCTTATTTAATGCTCTCCAACAACTTGAACTGTAAACTACAACATAAAAAAGAATCCTTTAAAATGTTACTGGAAAACTACATCTTGATTTGTAATGATTCATGAAAGTCAAATGAGCTATTTGGCTAGTAAGCCTTAGCTGTTGGGTAGCTATGACAAACTGTATTTAAGACTATATATTAATGCTTGTAGTATAAACCACTTAGAGAAAGCCAAATGCTTTACAAATGGAACATGACATACAGGTTTCTTTTCAAAACTTGCTCTTAGCAGTATGCTCTTAGCAGTTGTTCTAGATGAGAATGGGATAATCTAGGTATTATTATTTTGTATGATTTAATTTCACACTTGCTTTGTGAACTTCATCTTGTCTCAGCTACCTTTCTCTTCAATTTCCTTTCTGACACTAAGCTTTTGTCCTCAATTCCCCTTTGAACTGTTGCCACTCCTCAGTTATCATGTACCTTAGCTATTCTCCATGTCACACAACTTAATCACACCACTTGATCTGTCTGCCCACATGGTTCTAATACACCTCTGAGGAGAACAACCTCCATGATACTTCAATAAATTTTTGACTGTGGCGTTACATGCAGAGAAGATACACCAACGGTGCCACCTTACCTGCAAGAATATAGTCTGAGTTTTCTAGTGCTCTAATACTGACAGTCTAAAGACAAACTCTACTGCCATGCATCAGGACACTAAGGGCATTAGCAGGTCTTAATGGCCATGACCAGCCTCATACAGGGCCTTCGTGTGAATCCCCTGCCTGTGGCCCTGGAGTTCCATTTAAAAGCTCTGCTCTGGGTCTTCAGCCCATGCTTAAGTGGCATCATTAGGTGTACCCACCTCCAGCCCTGGTTCTGGCTCTTGTCCTGGTCAGTAAGGACCTGCTGTCCCTGCTGGGGTCACTCTTACTTTCTAGCTTGCCTTACTTTCTGGAATAGACAGCCCTTGATGCTCCCTGACACTTTGCTTCTCATTAATTCCTACCAAATACAATACTGTTTTTTTCCAGGGTATGCAATTTATCTGCACTTGGTTTTTCAGCCTCACATTGCAACCAAAGCAAAGGACTTAATTTTAATGTAGTCATCCTATAATGATGGATTTTAAATCTTACCTTGTTTTCAGAAGATACTAACCACACAAGCTTTTAGTTGTGGATACCAGCATGATTAAATACCTTCTACAATACACATCTGTAAGCGTCTCCCACAGAAGTTTTAAAAAAAAACACCACACCAAAACTTTAACTCCTATTCTGCACACAAGTGCAAGCAACAATTACATGCTGCTAGCTAGGAAAAAACCCCCTTTCCTTTCTTTTGCATACTGCATCACCATCTGCAACCTTGGAACAACAATTCTTTAAACTGATGAAGGACAAATTATTGTGTGCTACAAGAGAAATATAATGAAACTACCAAGCTACATAAATGAAGTCTAAATTCAAAGACAGCTTGAGTGCTGTTTTCCCATAACTATCTGATTTAATTTTATTTCCGTCATTATTTATTAATGTAAACACATCTCAGAAGCATTTTTCAGAACTCGCCTTTGACAATAAAAATAACCTCATCAGCTACCCTATCTGTGTGTTCGCTTGTACTCTTCCTTGTACATCGATCCTTTCCTCCTCCGCTAGTATTATTCTTTCTTCCTTTTCATACTCACACTATCAGCTGTTAGCTCTCTCTGAAAGGAGACTGCAAGTATTGATATTACTCACACTTTCCAAAGCCTTAAGGCAACACCGGTGTTTTAAATGCAAACCTTACTCTTGAATTCCAGTTCAGACAACAGGCAGATTATTTGTCTCTTTCTCTAGTAGGCACAAACACTGGCATATGACAAAACATCACTCCTGCAGAATTTTCCTTCCAATAACTTATGCAGCAGATGCAAATACTCCTTGAATATGTGACAGAATAGTCAAAGCTACTGCATGAAGAGCTTTCTGCCTTTTTCCTTCATTTAAAATATAGGAGAAAGATGATGATACATGGTAACTACTGACCATGCAATATCCATAAAAATCTTAACATAAAACTACTAAAATCTATAAAAAAGAAGATTAAAAGTCAACAGCCATCATCTGTAATAAAATTTTAGTTTGGACTTCAATATAAATGGCATCAGTAAACACTTAGCAGATTACTTCATTAACATTTAGCAGATTACTTCAATAGACTGATCACAAATTACAATGTCAGTGGTGTTCACATACAAAATACACATTCATAAAAGGTCTAAAAATATTGATATCAAATACATAAAGTCTGACTTTAAAAAAAAATGAACAGGACTTGTTTATGAACTCTTTCATGTTAAGACCCCAGAAATAAGCAGCTGCAAGAACTGTTTGCCCACACACATTCTGGAGCTGCCTACGGTCTGCCTTGTTGAGTAAAAAGTTACTTTACTTCTTCAACATCAGTTACAGGTCAAGTAAAGATTCAGGAAGAAACTACTGCAGCTAGAAAGAGCTAAATAGCACCTAAACATACTATGACACTGCCAGGAGAGAACAATTGCCCTTTGAAACTGAGACAGAAATAGTGCCATTAATTTCTTAGGAAATACAAAAACACACATTATAAAGAAGGTATATATAAACTGTTCAACTTGCCTCCTGCTAGTTTAGAGATTCCTTTTATTAGAAACAAGAAAGGTTAAGATCTTAAGACAGTTTGGAGGTGTATTTTTTTATATACTCAGAATCAAATACTTACAAAAGGATTTTAAAAACTTAGCAAAATCCACTGTATTATCATAAGAACTAAAACTTGCACATGGGTTAAACATATAAAATATTTAGCCACTAAGGATCATACAAATTTACTGAAAATTTTAGTATAAAATAAGAGTTTTTAAACTTGAGGTTTTTTTAAACTATTTGTGAGCAGGTTCATGTTTCCCTGCTAATTATAAAAGCCTGTCAGCATTTCAGTCTCTTAATACAGTCTATTTCATCTAAGACAAAAAATAACAAGGTCAATTGAGTCAAAATGCTTAAACCTACACTAAGGAAAAATCAAGGTAATTTTAAAAATCCAAATAGCAGTATTTTTCCACTATGAGTTAAATCTGTTGAACATGTTATACTAAACCTACATCAATAAAGCAAATTTTATTATTTTCCTAACACAGATTTGAAACACTGTCCATTGACAGCCCCTTTCCCATGTATCCATTTGGCATTTCATAATCATACTACTGACTAATTTATTTGACAAAAAATGTGGTTCAACTTACCGCAACAAATTCTACAAATACATTTCTCAAACTTTGAGATATAAAATATTCAGTATTAGTATATACCAACATGAAAGTCTTTTCCATAAGAATGCTTGGGGGATTGTCTTGAAAACAAAGGGTAATTTTTCAAATGCAGTATTAGATTCTATTTTAAATTGTTTATTCCCTGAAGGAAAGTATTATGTCCTTGTATTTTAGGATATTAGTGCCAACAGACTTCACCTCTACCATCCAAAGCTTTTTTGAGGGGTTGTTTGGTTTTGTTTTGGTGCAGTTTTGAGGTTTTATTTATGTCTCCACTCCTCTTCAAATCTTCTAAGCAGAGAGAAGATTATTAGGTTCTCAAATCAGTAAGTGTTTGAAGAAAGTTATTATCACATGTAATGCTTTTTTAAATGTAAGCCAAACTTTACGTAAGCAACCTACAGTTCTGAGCCCACAATGGTTAGTTGACACAATTAGAAGAGCATTCAGCTGTTTTAGTGGAGAAGCAAGCACATTGTTTATTTACTAGTTAGCTTTCAACACAAATATACCTTAAACATCTGTCTGCTTGTCTCTGTTTAACCCTTACTTTCCAAAAAGAGTGTCATTCCTCCCCTCCAGGTTTCCAATTCCAGAACTGAGGTAACTGAATGTAATTAAAATAAGTCACCCCAAGTTATTTGACCAATAAGAAAGAGCAATCTAAGAAGCCTTATTAGGAACATTTTGCTGTCATGATGCCTGCTCTATTTACTTCTTCGTAAGTACATTACAAAAACAGCCATTTCCAGAAAAACACATTTCCTCCTTGCTCCATTCCCAAAGTTTGGCTCTCCCAAACTTCTTTTTTCCCATCTGCGTCTCTTACTTGCACATCTTTCTATCCATCCTCTTCCTCCTCTACAAGAATACTGAAAGTATGTAACCTTT
Organism: Nicator chloris; assembly: GCA_013400495.1. Lineage (NCBI taxonomy): Eukaryota > Metazoa > Chordata > Aves > Passeriformes > Pycnonotidae > Nicator > Nicator chloris. The sequence goes on along the minus strand of WAAE01002309.1, from coordinate 12,216 downwards.
CACAAACATTACAGGAATCCCATACACTTTCAGAACTCAAATGAGCTTGATCTGACCTTACCACTAAACTACATGATACATGGTATTTTTCACTTTTCCATTGTGATGGAATTGTTGACATGGACAGCAACATCCTACTGCTCCCATGTTTCATTACATCCAACATCTTCATTACTCCATGTTGGCTTTTCCAATGCTTACTCTTTCCACTCCAAAGGAAACAAGGAGCACTCCTACATCCCACTTCCAATAATGCCAAACAGAGAAGGCAAAAGCAGGAAATCTAAGGCACCATTATGGTTCACTATAGTCACTCTGATACCTCAATAATGGCATATACCCATGAACACAACAGACATGAGTAAGTTATCCTGTTGCAACTTCTTAAGTAATAATGGTTTAGCAGCTTTGAGATGCTACATAAAATATTGCAAAGGGAATGAAGTCATCCTACTTTTCAGAAATTTTCCCTTCTCTTCCTCAAAGCATGCAAAATTGCTGCGGAAAGAGGGCTGTCCTTCAAAAGAGCCAGACACAGGCTGTCATTTCAAAGGACCTGTGACTACAACAAATAACCACTGATAGCGCTTTCAGTCACAGTGAACAGGCAAGATTTGGCTCCTAGACCCTCTCTTAACCACACAATCACTATTTGAACAGTGTGGACAGAGTTAAAAGGAGTTAGACAAATTATGCACTTCAGACATATGAAATACCTACTCCCAAACTACTGCTTCAAGGTGTCTGCAAGATCAGACAAACACTCACTGCTGCCTGGAGTTTTGTTTTGAAACTCATGCTCATTAAGTGTATGACCTGTAGCGGATTTCATCTTTTTCTCCCCTTGCCAATGTCCATTCATCTCTCCATATCTTTCATTTTGAGTCTTCTCCAACACGCAATGTCACCAAAATCTCATGAGCAAAAAACTGCTGGAATTTTATTCCAGATTTCAGTTTACCCTAGTGCTATTATGTTGTAAGATATTGTGACTCACTGTACTTGCTCTGATACACATTAAAACCAAAATACATACTTAAAACTGTAAAATTCCAGCCAAATATGTATTTTAAAAGCCAAATACTTTTTATTTTCCTGGTGAACAACCAAAATAAAACTGCATCTCTTATACAGCTAGGACAAGACTGCAAAAAGACTGATTTTAATCCTTTATCTTTAAATTTTATTCCAGGTTCTCTGTGCAGATTGTATTAGTCACTGGAAATAATTTTAACAAAGATAAATGCTACAGAACTATGTTTTTTTATCAGTGAAAACCAATGCTTCTGATATGTCTGAGCCTGACAACATCACACATACTCTTATATATTGTTTGGAATAAAGAAAGCAGCAGACAGGGATAACAGGTGGATAAAATAATAAATAATACAACTTCCGCAACATGCTACCTATTCCTGACTTGACAAAAATCTCACACTGGCTAGCACTTATACTGGCCAAATAGTGTTTCTATTAACCAGATTCAGTCAGGGCTTTGTGAATCTTTAAACAGCTCTCTGCTCTACCCAGACCTACCTCCAGGAAGTCTACTAATGTAGTCTACTAATGTATTTTAACACATAGTTTGGTATTGACAGGCAACAAAAACGCCAATATTATTTCATAAAAGAACAAAAACCAAACCCAACCAAACAATAACATGAAAGAATAAGCTAGTTATCTTCCAGATTTTTTTTTTAAGTTAGTAAGCATTTTCTCTATTTTTCATGGAAGGACAGGATAAAAAATTAAGACAGGATAAGACAAGATTTTTTTGTTTTAGAAGTCCTTTATTTTGCCACAAAATGGCTTCTCCCTCATTTTCCTGAGGGGGAAGCCTGCTTATAAAGACAGTAACTGAAAAATGAGACATCTGGATTTCCTCAGTTTCTTGAGTATGACTTTAATAACAGTGAATTTGTATGACACAAATGTCCATAATTCTTTACTTTCATAACCTCAGATATCAATTTATGATTGCGTCAGGGACAGAAGACAGGTCTAAGGTCTTGTATGGTCTGCTCTTGTATACATGGACAGGATAATGTAAAAGACCTTACTGTTAGTTGGTAAGATTATCCTTCAATAATGAAACTATGTATCAGTCACCTAATGGGATTTATCCTGAGAAAGGGCAAAACCACACAATAAAGCCGTTGCTGGCATGGTGGTGTGATCATCGGCCATTATGACCTCATCTCATGCACTGGCTCTGCGTGAGATGATGCTGAAACTGGCCACTCCTGAAGAGGTGATATAAGGTGTGCTTCTGTGGTGGAGGGGAGAGGAGAACATGATGCGTGCAGTTTTCATCCAGGGGATGCCCTGAAAGTGCACAGCCTACTTGCCCCTCTTGCCTGAGCACCATGCTCCATCTCCTTCTCCTGCCTGGCAGCTTCTCCAGCATCCAGGGGATTGGCAAGTATTTATGCAAAAGTGACCAATAAAATTGACTTGCTTTGCAATTCCTACTGCGTCTTGAGTTTTTTGTGCATGGGCATCTTCCTGAACCCATAACAATGATGAATCAGCAAAATATTTGCTGTCATACTGAGTGTTTACAACAGCATTACAAGAGGAAGGTAACACATCTTGAAGAACCACTGAAAAGTGACATGAAAAATTCATTATCATGAAATGTACAGAGCGTGTGGCCACACCACACCTACACACAACATTCTGCTACAGCAACAGAAATTAATTCTGACTCCAATAAATTGTGGTAGAAAGGGCTTCTCAGAAATACTCTCAAGTGGTTTTGAAAAAAGTATCTGATTCCCAGTTCAGCAGGAATTTGTTTAAATTTTTCTTTTTCCAGCTTCAACTGTCCGTATTTCTAATGGAAGGAAACACTGCAAGTTTGACACTTTAGGTCAGACTAGGGAGAGCATGTTAAACATAATTTCAAGCCTTCTGAAAACTTCACAAATCTTACAGCATGAAAGCTTCAAAATATGACCTAAGCAAAGGAGACACTTTTACTTTCTGAATCAGCTCAAGTATCTGCTGATATCTATTAGGCTCACCACCAGATAAAATAGTGACAGACTCAGTAACCACTGCTGAAGTGATTTAAACAAGCACTCGGGATTTCATAAGGACATGAGGAATGTTGCTGCATGTTCTCCTAATTTCAGACTGAACACTTATGTCCATATTGTGGAAATAACCAGTTCAGAATCACTGAGCAGCTTGGGCATGTGTATGTTAAAGTGCCTAAACGTGTCCCGATAAAAGCAGTATTTGCGCTAGATGATGTAATGAGATTTCTAAGAACCAAATATCACTAACAGAAATTGGAACAGAATCTCTCTTGTAACTCTTGGAAAGTGATCATATTATTATTTAATTGAAGTGCTGATAACTGGAGCACTACAGTAAGTCTCCATAAAAATGCACTGCAAATAAAACTACATCTTGAATACTTAAAATTTAACCTATAGTGTCCAAACAATAAGCTATACTACTCTCACAACCTAATTTAGGCAAGTAACATGAAACTTGCCTTAAGTTTTACCAAACAACCAAACTTTACTCTGAATCTAAGTAAACAAAAGCATAGCGCTGGAGTGATAGAAGTGTCATTCGAATGTCCTCACAGTTAACAGTCCCAGAATCCTCTTCAGTCATCTAAAAACACCAACAATTTTTATTGTTAGGAATTCTAACACCTGTATTTACTTAAAGACACACATCTAGCATACTGTATAACACGTTCTTTCTACAGTTCTACAATGACAGAGATTACTCCACTAAAAAACAGACAAATACTTCAAATATACTTCAAAACAAAGAACTAAATTGTACTAATACTTCTACTAAATTGTATCTATCAAAATAGTTTTCTGAAAGGAAACCAGATTGCAGGATCTATATATCCAACTGCAAGATATGCAGCAAACTACTGACTTCTCAAAGAGTAGTCTTTCGGATAGCTGCTGATCTGCGAGGTTAGGAGATGTGAGAAACTAAAGATAGGACTTGTATACTGTCAAAATTTGAGGCATCTATCTGTATATTAAAATTTATCTAGGTTTCTGATGAAACACAAAGGATTACATATTCTGTAAGAAAGATTATATGGTAAGCAACAAAGGAAAACAGCTGCATACGAGAAGCAATACAAAGTAAAAAAGCAACCAATACACTTTCTCCTGTCTCCTTCTATCTGATTTATCACCTCATTGTGAGCTGCAGGAACACATCTTGAATTTGAAACATAGAACCCTAAATCCTTTTCTGTAATTATGTATGTTGATTCTCACTCCAAAGCAGGGAGACTATAGAGGCCAGTTAAGAATAAAATTTCATATAAGTATTTTTCATATACAAATATTTTTATATAGAAGAGTAATTGAGAAAAGGTTTAAGATTCAGTGCCTACCTAACCAGGAAATAATTACTTTGCAAAATTTATGCAATAAATGAGTCTTAAGCATTCCCTCATATTGCCAAAACTATCTTATCCTAAAGCATCTTTTCCTTATTGCACAGAAAATTTTATTCTCATTCTAACAACAAGCACTGATCACAAAGCTGTGTACAAAACTTTAAGAGAAACTCAAAATGCTCTCCCTCTTCTCCAAGAAACCTGCTGACCTATGATCAGGTCACTGTCCTATGGAATGTGAAGCGTAAGTTTCAGTCCCACTCAGGTAAACATCCAGTCCTCAACATTCCTCTTACTGAAAACGCTAAGGGACACTAATTTTTCCTCATCCTCTGTGGTAGGCAAGGAACATAATGCACTGTTTCAAAGAAGAACTATCAACTGAAATGTACCTACCTTCTATTTCCATGCTTCTCATACCCAGCCCTGCTACATCCTACTATTTATTCTGAAATAACTACTTGAAATGTAGAATGGTAAGACTTTAAAACAAATGAAGACAATTATTCTTAGCCTGAATCATTTGACTGACCCAATTTACCACATAAGACAGGCAACAGTTCTGTCAGCACCACAGAAGAGTAGAAGAAGGGCACAAAGACACAGCTGAACATGAACAGTAAGTTTCTGGATTAGCGTAGAGGAACTCCTAAATTCATACTCACAGATTTCAAAGCATTTTTAGGAGACTGACAATTAATATTCAACAACATAAAACAGGTACCATTTTAGGAGGGAGGAGGCAGCAGTACCCAATGGGACAATCGGAGGATAAAAATGTGAAAAAATAGCAGAACTATAGTTATTTCTCTGTGTGTATATATAGTTTTCTCTGTGTGTTTCTATATGCATGCACACATATTTATAGTACACATTTAGAAAAACTCCACAAATTTTAAAAAAATTACTGGAATTAACCTGTATCTTTTACTACATAAAGACTTAAGGAGCACAAAAAGCAAACCCTCCAAAGCACAACTAAAGGCACTAAGCTACATTATTTCTCCTGACTACAGTGGGGTCTTACATAAGCCTTGGGCCTGTGAGATGCACAAAAGTAAACGCACGCATCTTCAACTCGCGGTTGGGTCATGTACTGGACTTCTAACACTTCTCTGCATTAAAGAAACAAAATAACAAAATGCCACCTAAGATTATAAAGCTATTTCCAATAACATTTTTAGGAAATCGGCGAAAAAGCAGTATTCGTCTTCTGAAAAAAGTAACGTGTTTCGAAAAAAGGATAGAGAAGAAAAGCAACACAATACAAAAGAATGTAGGGGGGTGTAAATCTCTGGTAAGACTCCTAGCGAGATTACGCTCCCCGGCAGCGAGGCCATAACGACTAGAACTCGACCTCCAGGCACTGCAAGGACATAGGGCGGGCGGTCACCGCGAGGCAGACAACAAGGACGGGCAAGGACACGCACGGACCGACGGGGACAAGCAAGGACACGCACGGACTGACACGGAGGAAGCCTCGGCCCGCCGCCTGCTGCCAGTCTGGCCGCCCCCCACCCGCGTCCGGACCCTACGCGGTCCCCGGGCCCAGCTCTCGGGGCGGCTGAGGCGCAGGCCCAGGCCCAGGACGGCCTCCTCGGGCCCCCGCGGGCGCCGGGGTGCCGCGGTGCCCCCCGGACGGCCGGCGGGAAGCCCGCGGTGCCGTTACCTGGGCGGCGGCGGGCGGACCACGGCCGCACCGCTCCTCACGACGAGGCCCCTCAGCGCCGCTGACATTGAGAGAGACGCCGCCATGATGCTCAGCGCAGCCGCTGGGAGACGGCGGCGCCGCGGGGCCAAACCTCCTCCGCCCGGACAGGAAACGCGAAGGCGAGGGCGGAAAGAGGCGGTGGAAAGAGGCGGCGGGAAGGGCGGGCGGGCGAAGAAAGGCTCTGGGATAAGGAGAGATGGAGAGAGGGCTCGGTAGAAGCGGGAGTGAAAAGCACTGCTGGCGTGGTGGGAAGGCAGAGCTGATGCCCGGAGCTCCATGCCGGAGTCATTCACGTGTTTGGACTGCAGACTCTCCTTTTCCCTATCTACATGGTTGGCCCAGAAACATTTTCTGGCAGCATTGGTTGTGACACCATCTTCTTTATGGGCACAAACTGAAAGAGAGGAAATTTAGGTTAGCTATTAGAAGGGAATTCTTTACCATGAGGATGGTGAGACACTGGAACAGGTTGCCCTGGGAGGTTCTGGATTCCCCAATCAGTGTTCAAAGCCAGCCTGGATAAAGCCTTGAGAAACCTGTACTATGGAAGCAGGGATGAGTCCCTGCCCCATGGCAGGGGTATTGGGACCAGATGATCTTTAAGATCTGTTTCAACGCTTAACGCTGATTCTACGGCAAGGGACAAGCCTCAGAGAGGTGTCTGGTCCCTCTGTGCCTCGAGATGTCCTTCCTGGGCACAGAAGTGGGGACAGGTATTTTTGACCCCATTCTATCCCATTATATTTCACAGACAAAATGGTGCACTCTGTACAAAGACATGAAAGTCTTGGTCCATCTTCTTGCGCCTGTTTTTTAGCATACTTCTTCGTTTTGCTGTCTGAAATGGATTCACATTCTTAGCTCGCTGATATAACGAAACCTCTAGCATACTGTGGCACTTTCAGGAGTTCTGTTCTTTTTTTAAACCAATTCCAGCCTTACCTCCTATATTTAAGCAAGGAAGGCTGACATGACCCCTAGTCTCTTGGAGCCATATTTATAATACATTAACTGTAAACCGGAAGTAAATAACAGTACTCACACCCTACAATAATTAGGGTGCTCTGTACTCACTTAAAGAAGACAGATTGCTAAATTCAAAGTCAAGTATGATTCTGTTCAGTGCCAAAAGCTCAAATGACATAAAGTTTCCAAAAACACATGGTGCAAAAGCAGTGTTAGATTAGGATCTGCAACATCGTGAAAAACTGAAAAGTTTTTGGTTCTGATGGTGAAAATAGATGGTATTCTGGAAATTACTGTAATTATTTTTATATTAAGAATCTGATGACATTTTGAAAAAAAAGTTTTAATGAAGTTTAGGCTTTAATTTTACTTAAAAAATGAGAAAATATTTAGATGATTAAAGAAAAAAAAAGCTATTAAATTCCTACAGAAGGGGATGTTGGTTTTGACTAACTGTTTCTGCTTTGCTCCAAGAGAGGCAAGCCTTGTGCTTGATTTTGACAGCAGAGTTTGCCAGGGTCAGATAGAAAAATTCTGCACAAGTGAGTAAATTCAGCATTTTCTTGCCCTAAGTGAAGGAAGACTGAAAAATAATTCTAATTAAAAGCTAAACAAACTTTCAACAAATGTCTTCTGCAGTATCAAATCAGCAGAACATTAATTTTCAAAGCAACAGCCATATATTATATAGTCCTAATGATATATCAGACCTAGAGCCATTATTTCATAGTCTTTGTATTAGCCAGTTTCAAGTCATCCTATCCAAACTTTCCACTCTAAAATATGTAATTTTCTATTCTTTCTTCCCACTGAATATTTCTGATTTGCGGGGAAATGAAAGTGTGTGTTGTTTTTCCCTTTCAAAACAGAAACAATGCTGCAGAAAAAGAAGAAAAGGGAAACCTGTCTCAGCAGCATAATAGAGAGAGACAGTAACAACAGTAGACATGAGTATTTAAAATTATTTTTCAACTGGTAGTGAGTATGTTCAAAGTCAGATATAGTAAGATAGATAACAGGAGTAATTTTGTAGCAATGATGAATTAGAATGGTTTGTATGGGGTAATGGTCTTTTGTTACATGCAGGTGGGAAAATACCCCAAACTTTTGAACTTAGCAGTTTTTGTCCAGTGAGTTTGAGGGAAAGACTTGAAAAAGTGCCTCCCACATTGTTTGGGGATTTTTTATCACAGCTGTACTAGTTATTATAATGCACGTCTCTTCCATCAAAGCTTCAGTCACCTGCAGATAAGACATCTGCATCTCACAAAATTTATTAGTTTTTCTCTCTTCCAAAATCTTTATCGAGTGCATGAATGATGACAGCATTCACAGCAACTCAGATTTACTTCATCTAATCCAAACCTTTCTCTCTTTTGTGGTGTTTGAGCTAGGAGGAGTGTTCTATCATTTATGTAAGCAGGGGAAGATTTTATAGCTGGTCAAAGGCAGCAGTGGTTTGGTGAAACCGGTTGCCTTTGACGGCTCCATTGTGAACTGAGGTAAATTGTCTGAGTCTGTCTATCAGCTGACAGATTATCGTAGGTCGGCTGAAGGTGTTTTGGGCAGATCCAGCTTTGTATCTTCTCTCACTGTCAGAGAGGAAGCCAGTGGTTTGAGCAGCGTGTGAAGGCTCCTGTGCTTCATGTGACCCAGTTCTTCAAACTCCTGCTCTCCCTGCTGCCTCTCCTTTGGGTGGGGAAAGGACAGAGGTAGCACATGGCAGCTGGAATTTGAAATTGCCACTTTATTAACTGGGTCTGCCAAAAGAGGGTGCCAAATTCAGGAGCTGCCTTGAGCAGCTGCAGGGACAGGATGGTCCTGTGTAAGATCAGGACTGATGGGCTTGAGCATGTGTGCAAGTGAACGTGCTGCTAATTGCTTGCACAGCCCCTGGAACCGTTTTGACCCTGACTAATTAGCACCATCCCAAACAATGTCTGAGTACAGTCTGGGAATGAACATGGGCCTGGGACTGTTCCTAATAAGCCGTGTGGATGAGGCCTTTCTGGGTTTTGGGTTGGTTTCTTTGAGTAGGGGAGAAGTGGAGAAAAAGTTTAGCTCCACGGATGTAAGCTGTGCCATGTAAGCTGAGCCGCATCAGGGGTACAAAAGGATCCTTAGACTGTTTATTTACTAATTTAAATGTAACCATAGCATTTGTTGATGAAGTATTTTTATATAGTAGTCACAAAATTATGACAGACTATTTCAAGACAAATAACCATAGCTCTCCAGAGGCAGCATTTGTGGCAATTCCATGCACACAGTTTACTGTGAAATTAATATGCACCAACAGTCCCTCGCAGTCTGATGCCTGAGAAAGGGAGAGACATGAATTTTTCTGTCTCCTACTGCTTGCCCAGGTTTATAAGTAGACCTGTAGGATACTCATACAGGTTGCATGTGTACTATTTTATCTGGCTTAATTTTGTGTAAATACTTTCACACATATCATACAGCACCTTTTTAAATCATCATGTCTTAAGTTAAACTAATGAATTTTTGTGAATAGAAGTCTTAGAAAATGGAGTGTTAAATGTCATATTCCTCAAAATAGTGCAGTGCATCAATTTTTGAGGTGACTGCAGAACTATCATTTGAAGACAATAATTTCATGAAGGCTTAAACTTTTCATTCATAACTCTGGCTGCAAGCTGATCTTCTGTCACTGATATACTGTGAAACACTGTCCCTCAAGACAGAAACAGTTCATGTGCCAGCACTTATTGTGCTGTACAGTATGCTCACAGTTCCTATTGTCTGACTCTATGAGAAAGCTTATTAGCTAAACTGTGCAGAGTTAGTTAGTGCAGAGTTATGCTTCACATATGTGAGCTGTACACAATGTGAAAATTGGACAGCAAAATTTAACCTTTTACTATTTCCTGCTAGGCTGAGGTTGCACAGCCTTACTTCTTGCCCAAACAAACCAGTTCTGGTAGAAATAATTTTATAGTCTCAAGTAAAGTACAGTTAGCAGTGACCAGCAGAACTCTTGAGCTATTCCTTAATGTATTGTTGCTTTGAATTAATTTGTTTTCTTCTCGGTGGCAGAGAGGAACTATGTAGGAAACAATAGCATCAGTCTCAATCATGACAGTCTAATGGGGCAAAGAACTGGTGGAAAAGGGATTAAAAATACAAGAAAGCTAATTATATTGTCTAGAGCTGCATGAAATCCCTGTTTCATTTTTATTTGTTGGTTGTATTGATTTTACATACAGAAGCAATGATTTCAGTGTTAGATATCTTTCAGATTCTGACCCTTCAGACAACTAAACATGATCGTTTAACACATACTAAATAGCATTCATTTACTTTCACAGGACTAGGGTTTCATTTTTAAAATACTAATTTTTAATTTGAGAATTTTATTTTGAAAATTTTATCTTTGTAAAGAGCTTTCTCTGCAAGTAGCAGCTCTTTGGGCTTCATTCTGTCCCAAATAATTTACTTTACTGATGAAATATCAGCTGCACTTATGCTTGTAGGATTTTTTAAGTATCTGCAGTGGAACAGAGGCTATTCCTATGTAATCCTTTGCAAACCTTACAATGCTTTAGGTGCCAGGGTAAATTTAACTGGAGAATTTGTCCCAAATGTCAGTTTCTGCATTACAGGATGAGTTAGCATAAGAACATGATGTTTTGGGATTTTAGTATTTATTTACATTCTTCATATGGCAGGCAGGTTGATAAAAAAGCTGATGGTATTCTTGAAATCTGTTTGATTGCATATGAAATGTAAAGTGCAGTTGGAGCTGTCTGGATTTAATTTCCCCCCCCCCCCCCCCCCCCCCCCCCTCCGGGGGNCCCCCCCCCCCCCCCCCCCTTTAGTATGGGGGAATAAAATATCTCAGCTCATACAGGAGAAAAAAATTAAAACCAGGCAGAGCCAGCCCCATTGTAAGCTTCACATGCAATCAGACATCCTTGCAGAGAAACTCCCCTTCCTGGCTGCACTGCTGCCACTAGTGAAACACAATTTAAGAAAAAAAAAGGAAAAAAAAAATCACTTTTTATACTCACTGCTTTCAAGTTAGACATTGACATGTGAACCAAAATCTTCTTTTTAACTATTGCCCGGGAGGCCACCAAAGAATCCCAGCTGACCCCCTGCCATCAGAGTGAGTGATGGTCGGCTGCTGGTGTTGCAGCTCACTTCCCCCAGGCTGCCACCCTGAGAGATCCCACCATCCACCGTCGGTGTGAGTGACATTAGCCCACTGGGCTTTGAAAACACTTTTCAGGTCGGTCATTGCGGAGAGATAGCTTCCTTCACACACACCATCAGGGTGAGTGACGTCAGGCCACTGGGGTTTAAAATACAGACCCTCAGGCTTGCTAAGCTGACACTGCTGAGAAAACTGCTTTTATTGTTGTACATCAGCAGGGACCTCTTTGTCTTTTTTTGCATTGTTTACTTAGAAGCCAGCCTTCCCATTCCCCAACTCCCACCCCAGACAATTATTAACATCTGTAGGATCATTTCTATGTCTTTCTTTCTTTCTTTCTTTCTTTCTTTCTTTCTTTCTTTCTTTCTTTCTTTCTTTCTTTCTTTCTTTCTTTCTTTTCTTTCTTTCTTTCTTTCTTTCTTTCTTTCTTTCTTTCTTTCTGTCTGTCTGTCTGTCTGTCTTTCTTTTTCTTTCTGTCTGTCTTTCTGTCTTTCTTTTCTTTCTCAGATTTCAGTCTATGAATTTTTATAGCCATCTGCCTTCTCATATGATTTTTGAAAGATCCTAGGTATGCCAGAGTATTCGTTAGTGGAAGAATCTTAGAATAATAAAAGTCAAATAATTGTTAGAGATTCTAGTCCTTTTAGCTGACCAGATCAGACAGGCCTTCACTAATAATGATAGTCATTCTTCCTTCTTAGCTTTTTGTGAGATTCCTGGAAAATTAAGTCTTCAGGAAATTATTCCGTTCAGTCTTGACATAGTATGACTTTCCTTGTCCTTATAGTTCATGCTGCAAAAAAGATTTCTGTGTTGCCAACTATTATAGAAATCTACTTATCATTTTGCATAGGTTTTGAACCCTGAGTTCAAATGATGAGTTTTTAGAGGCTTTCCGAAATACTACATGTTATTTAGTATAAAAAACCTGACCTAAACTGGTTAATGTGGAATAAAAGAATTTAAAATCAC
>WAAE01002307.1:78052-108458 GCA_013400495.1 Nicator chloris | reverse complement strand
AATAATAAAAATAATTTATTTTCTTTTTAATAATAGCTAATCGTGGCTTTTCAATTGGAATTGGTGATGTAACTCCTGGGCAGGGCCTGCTAAAAGCCAAGTATGAGCTGCTGAATGCTGGCTATAAGAAATGTGATGAGTATATTGAAGCTCTGAACACTGGCAAACTACAGCAGCAGCCTGGTTGTACTGCAGAAGAGACACTAGAGGTAAAATTTTTAATTTAATTCACTATCCATTTGACGTAGAGGCTTCACAAATATATTCTTATACATTGCAAAGTCTAAAGTTGTCTTCTGAAACCTAAAAATACAAGCAAATACAGTCCCTAAGCATGTAACTTGAGCTATATAGACTTAAGGTGTTTGTATGCTTCTAAAAATGTTAGCTAAACACAGAAGAGCCAAAATCCTCCAGGATGTATTGGGATGATACAAGAGAATAGAATTACACAGGTAATTGGAATGGAGGTGATTACATTGATCAAGATTTTCATGCTTATCCTCCATGTAGCATGGTGTGACTTAGAGCTTAGTGCAGTGCTCAATTTAGCTGATGTTTTTGATGCTGATAAGAGACTGTCATGTTCCTTGATACCCCTGTCTTATCCCAACAAAGATATTTTCTTCAGCAAACTGGAAGTTACACAAGCTGAAATTTAAAATTGTTTTACCTAGCAACAGCTAGGTTTCTTTGTCTTTACTGTATTTTGAATTCCCTTGGGCTACTAAAAGTGTTGCTGGGAGTGATAGAGTTCTGTTTGTGTAAGTGTTTTTTAGCAAATTCTGAACTTGTGAAATATTGTGTTTCAGGCCTTAATCCTTAAAGAACTGTCTGTTATCAGAGATCATGCTGGCAGTGCCTGTCTCAGAGAACTGGACAAGAGCAACAGTCCCCTGATCATGGCTCTCTGTGGTTCTAAAGGTAGGGACAACTGAACTTGGCATGTAGGTTGCTGACTCCATCACTTCTGTGAAACTTGCTGGTTTCATACTGTCAGTTGTGCAAGTTCATGTCATATCTGTATTAAGTGGCTCAGTAAGTACAGGCTGGATATAGTTAGTTAAAATCAAACTGATGTTCTGATATTCTTGTGTTTTAGTTTTTAGTACAAGTTGCAAAACATCTTGTTGGAACTTCAGATGTTCTTAGGACTTGAACTAATTAATCAGTAAAAGGTTTTCTATTGTGTTTCTACTTCAAGTATTTATATCTCATAGAAGAATCAACTGTAAATGATACACTCAGAATTGGAACTAACATTTCCTAGAATTGTGGAATTATTTGGAAGGGACTTTAAAGTTTATCTAGTTCCAACACACCTGCCATGTGTTGGGACACCTTCTACCAGACAGCTTCTCTGAGCAACCTGTTCCAGTGCCTCACCACCCTCATCATAAAGAGTTTGTTCATGATGTCTAATCTAAACCTACCCTCTGACAGTTTAAAGTCAGTCCTCCTGTTCTATCACTGCATGCCCTTGTCTAAAGCCCCTCTCTTTCTTGTAGCCCCTCTTTAGGTGCTGGAAGGTGCTATAAGGTCTCTGAAGTTCTTGTGTAAGCTTTCATTTGTTTCCTTTAAGAATTTGAAGAAATCACTTTGGCCTTTTTTAGCTGTCTAATAAATTGTGGAAAGCCTCATAGTGACATGTTGTCTTCTGAAGAAATACTGAAATCTAAGACGAAGAATATATGAAGTGTGTAGTTTTTGTGGGGGTGATGGGGAGGCAATGTTTGCAAACATATTCAGCAGATAAAACTTCTGAGTTAGTGACTTAATTCTCTGCGACTTAATTTGTTCTAGGAGTCCTGATAGACACTGAACCCTTTATAAGAAATACTGTTTAGGTATGTTTATTGAAGAAATTGTGGAGCAAAATATGTAGGTTAGGATCATGGGCTCTGTAAAACACAATCTGTAATACAACCCAGGATAATGTAAGCACTGGAGCCAGTAATGGCATGAATGTCTAGGACCCAAAGGAAAAAAGAAAAGTTGTTGGCTGTATCATAGACTTAATTGCCAACCCTTGCATAAATGCTGAAATGAACAGGACAAGTAACAGCAAAGGTTCTCTAACTCTTGCAGTTCTGTTTTGTTGAGCAGTTGTGAGGCTAAATAATTGACCTTCATGCAAGTGAACGTAGCTCATCGGGGAAGCAGTATATTCCTCATTTGTGAGTGAGGGGCTTTCTTTTCCTTTCTGTCTTTTCAGGCTCCTTCATTAACATATCCCAGATGATTGCTTGTGTAGGGCAGCAGGCTATCAGTGGGTCCCGTGTTCCTGACGGCTTTGAGAACAGGTCCTTGCCTCACTTTGAGAAGCATTCTAAGGTAATTCTGGATCTGTACAACAGACTGTGAAGGAAAGTGAAACAAGTTTCCTTAAGACATTTTGAGAAGAATGTGTGATAAAATGTGCTGTCATGATATGCTGAAGGAAAAGGGTCATATATGGTCAGTGTAAAATGTTTTGTGTAATTTGGGAGTTAACAACAGTGTTCTGAATTGCCATAGGATGTCTAGTTAGCTTGACTTTTTACAGCTAAGCCTTGCTTTGACCTTGCTAATTTAGTAAAATTGAAGTGAGGTGATGATACATTTTTGGTTCTCTTGAGAGTTCTGAAAATAATCTAAGATTCTCACTGGTGTTATGTTTGACTGCACTAATGCTTTCCAGGAAAACTGCTGAATATGTGTTGGTGTTTTTATAAACAGGTGAGACATGCCAGATAAACCATTCTAGTTTTTCTCTTTTTCCACCAGGATAGGTACCATGGGATACTCTGTGTTTCATGTTTCAGTTGGTCTTACATGAAGCAATAATGACTCTTATGCACTTGTTAGTATAATTCAGTGAGTTTAATTTCTTTTAAAGTGCTGTTTGAAATCTGATGAACACTAACGAAGGTTCTACATATAAACCCATAGTCTAACTATTGTGTCAGGTGTTAGCTATGACACTTGCATATGTGACTAAATGTTCAAATTTCAACTTATGAATTCTGTAACATACTGAATAAGTAGAAAAAGAAAAAATACTTAATTTTTTAGATGAGAAGAGAAAATTTAGCTTTAGCTTTTTTTCTGATTTAGAAAGCATTACCTGTTAAATAAGAACAAAAAGTGGTTTTTGACTTGAAGGGATGCCTGTGTAAATTTCATTGGCAAGAACTTTCGTCAGGGGTGAGGGCAAACCATTCCAAAAATTAATTATATACATATCTCCAGTCGCATTTTTCCCGGATTCCTTAGTCTTCAGCAAATACCTTTGCACTACTATAGCAAAATGAACATTCTTAATTGCATTTTCAATTTTTGCAAGTTAACGGAAGTGTTGGTGTAGTGTTGGGAAGGAATAGCTGGAAATGTGACAAGGTTTGTAGGAGGAAGGAGAAACTCCGTTAAATGCGTTTAGAAGAACTAGGCAAGGGTTTCTGAAACCTTTATTTGGATCTAAAACATATATACAGAATTTGAGAACAAAGCAGAGCTGAGATCAGTGCCCTGTATTGGTGTGGGTATTGGCTAACTTTCAGAAAGAATTTTGATGACATGCACCAGGTCTTCCTGTGACATACAGAACATAAATTGCATTTTAACTATGTTTTTCCCACTCTTCCCTGCAGCTCCCTGCAGCAAAAGGCTTTGTTGCAAACAGCTTCTATTCTGGGTTGACTCCCACTGAATTTTTTTTCCACACAATGGCTGGTCGAGAAGGTCTGGTTGATACAGCTGTAAAAACAGCTGAAACTGGGTATATGCAGGTAACTGTCAGCAGAGTGAGGGTTTTATCAGTCTTGAAAAATGTGCCTATTTTCTCATGTGTGTGTTGAGGTGACAGATCAGGGAGAAGTGGAAACACTGTGTGTTTTTAATGTAATAGAGTAATTAATACTGTGAAATACATGGCTTGGTGTGTTCTCCAGGAGTTGTGGAGTTTGTAAATGAGGCCTCAGCCAATGGTACAATAACATGCTTGTATTAAGCTGGTTCCTCTTGAATATGGGTTCTAAAAGTCATTGTTCTGTGCAATTGTTGAGGATTACTTTCTGTGTAGTGTGTTCCTAAACCTGATGTGAGTGATGACAGAAATACAGCTAAAGCTCCCTTTCAGTGTCCGTTCTCTCTTGGCCATATAGACTTACACTGTAAGATTTCAGTGTTTTGGGCTGTAAATAAATGTCCCTCCAAGAAAGCTTCTTGCTGTTATGTGCAGTCTTAAGATTTCTGTTCCAACATTGAAGTAGTATTTAAATTGTAGCCCTCTTCCCAGTGTAACAGACAGTAGAAAGCCCAAGATAACTTGGGGCTGGAAACACATTCTAAGATATACAAGTAACTGTAAAAAGACAGGAAAAAAAAACACCTTTTGAGATGGGTGACTAATCAGACCATGTCTCCAAAACTAATGGAATCATCTTGGCATGTGTGCGTTTGCGAATACATATAAATGTAATAAGCAACCTCCAAAATACTTTCCTCTTCAACTTTCTTCCTATATCAATGAATTGTCCAATAACTTGAACTTGGAAATTAAAAAAAAAAATAAATTTACTTTATCTTACCTTTTTTCTCACCAGTGAGAAAAAAAATACCAATTTATCATCTAGTTTAGGTGATCTAATTTGCATTCATGGAATAATGACGTTCATATTTCAAGTAAAAATGTTTTTAACCTTTAATGTTTCAGAACATGTTTTCTTTTTGGGAATGCAAAGGAATATGGTAGTTAAGGGATTTCCAAATATAAGGAGTTAATGTAGGAGAAGCAGATAACCCAGAGAGAAAAATGGCTTTGGCAGGTGATCTCTTTGGTTTTTCCCTGTGAAAACAGTAATTTAGTGGTTTTGTTTTCATATACAAAAAGTATTGTATCCCTTGAGAAATAAATCTGCTTGGAAGAATCACTGTTTTGTCAAAAAAAACCCCAAATAAATCACTCGAATTACGATAGGTTTTTACAGCTTAGCATTAGGTCTTTAGGTTTTCTATGTAATGGAATTCTAAATGTGGAGTATTGTGTTGTTGCATGAAATTTTGTTGACTTTTCTATTCTGTGGAATGTACAGCAAAGCCTGAGGGGTAGTGTATGATTTTAAATGGGTTTTCATGCTTGCTCTTCACTGTGTCAGATTTATTTCCTGAGTCCAGTTTCTGTACTTCCTGTATTGCAAATCCACAGCTCTTTTTAAACAGATCCATTTTACTTTCCTTGTACTTTTTTTTTCTCTTCAGAGACGTCTGGTAAAATCCCTTGAAGATCTTTGCTCACAGTATGATTTAACAGTCAGAAGTTCTACTGGTGACATTATACAGTTTATTTATGGAGGAGATGGCTTGGATCCTGCAGCTATGGAAGGGAAGGATGAACCACTGGAATTCAAGCGAGTTCTAGACAATATCAGAGTAAGGATTGCTGAAATCCCTTTTGAAAGTGTGAAAATACTTTTAAGCATGGAGAAGAAAGTAGTAAATGACGGGGAAAATTGTTTCATTGGAAGCACTTATTTTCCAATTGCCTTTTTTTGAATGGTCCTGGTCAGTCTTTCAGCCTGTGTGTTCTAAGAGTAATAGATATTTTTTCAAGTGAAACAGAGCAATTTGTGTACAGAGACCAAATTGTGTATAAGCTGTGAAAAGTAAAATTTCTTTCTGAGCATAGTTTTAGGGCCTAATATCCAACTCACTAGAAAAATTACTACTGGCTTATTTGGGTACTAGTTTGGTACATTGCACAGATTAATTCTCTGTTAAATCAAGACATGGATGTTCCTTGAGTTGACCTGGCTGGTGGTTCAATAATATTGTGATGTTCAAGACTTGTATTGTTTGGTTTTGGTTTTGTGGTTGGTTGGTGTGCCGTGACCCCCTTCCCCCAGAGAAAAGCCTTTTGCTGAAATAACTGTTTAGATTTCTGTGATATGAGTGTAATAAATGGGTAGAACTAGAAATGTCTGGGTGTATACCTTCAGATTTGCAGAAATAGATAGGAGTGGATGTGGCCCTTCTTTTCACGATAGTCTAATATAGTGTAGTGAACCAAAACCAACCAAAAAAACCCCATTAAACAATCTACAAAAAGACACAACCAGAAATAAAGAATGGTGTTATTCAGGTCTACATATCTGTGTTCTGTGTCTTTGCAATGCGGTTTTTGTGCATGTGCAGTCTGTGAAGAAGTTGTGTTTTTTCCTGTCAAGGCAGTCTATCCGTGCCGAAGTGAACCAGCCCTGAGCAAAAATGAATTGGTGTTAACATCCGAGTCCATCATGAAGAAAAATGAATTTCTTTGCTGCCAAGACAGTTTTCTGCAGGTAATTATCTCGCTTCCTTAGCACACTGGGATTAACTTTTCCTTATAAATTAAGGACAGGACTTTAGCCTGTCTGGAGACTACTTACATGGATTTTAAGGGTGACTGAAGGTTCACGTGACTGCTTGCACTTTGAATTGTAAAATTCAATTAATTTGAAAGAGTATTGGGCAATTTTAGTATTTATGAGGTGAACCACTCTCAAGACTTCCTTGAGAATCACTGATCAAAACTGTAGAATTAACCTGCCTGTAGAATTAACCTTACCTCCATATAAAGCTCTTACCTTGATGAACCTTCTGATTACTGGCAGTGATGAGAACAAGGTGAATTTAATGACCTGTGTTTGAAGGGTTTATTTTTAATAGATCAAAGTGTTTCAGAGCACAAGGTAAACCTGAATTGCGCTTCCATTGATAGAGTCGAGTTGAAAAAATAGTTATATCCATATTTGAAATATGCTGTAAGTCTTAACTGCAAGTCTGAAGGAAAAGAAATAAAAAAATTTAATCAGAGTTTGGGGATAAATCTGTTATTTGAAGTATACATCTTTTAAATCGTAATGAAAGTTTAAAATTTGTTATGAATTTCAGAAGCACAGATATGGCTACATCACCTAAGTGATAATTAGCTTAAGATTTTTAAGTTTTAGATAGTTACATTTTCTTCTTTCCTTTTTTTTCTGTTCATCCTTGAAGACATTAACTGAGACAGGTTATGAAAAATATAATGAGGTAATCGTAGCATGTGTGTGCACTGTGTGAGCATTAATGTTAGTGCTTTTTAGCTGAAGATGTGTGTATAGTGCTAAAGTAATGGATTAGCATATATTCATTACTGCTTGTTAAATTATTACATAGGTGTTCATCACAATTATTTAACTTGTAATGTGAAAACTGTGACATGTTAATTAATACCCATTGCTAAATTCAAGGATTTTGGGGAAGCTTTCTTTCAGTACTTGGCACTTCTTTCTAGAAGTCATTCTTTCAGTCTCTAGGGATATGAGCATGTTTTTCTGGTGTTTTCATTTCCCTTCCTCCACTTTTCTATTCCAGAACAGAGATGCTTCTTAGTGCTGTTATTTTAGCAGGAGGATCCTATCATGGGCTTATCCACTCCAGTCCAGAACACAGTGTCTAAATAGCCTTGTACAAACAGGCAGCATTCTTTCTTCCTGCACTCTGCCCTTGCTGGAGGGAATTCAGCTGATGAGAAAGCAGATTGTTGGCTGGCACAGTTAATTATGTTAATGTTTTAACTTATTTGAGTATATTAAAGTACAGGTGAAGGGAATTTTTTTTTTCTTCTGATGGGAATTGGGGAAATCCTTCAAAACCCTCACAATTAAAAAAAAAAAGTGACTCATTTTTCGGTGCTTTTTTTTTTGAGATGATGGAATGGGGGTGCTGGGAATGTGGTGCAAACACAGAAAAAGCTCAGCACAACCAGTCAGTGCTGCCATGTGCAGAGTTGGCCTACTGGGTCTGCCTGAACTGGAGCAGGTTTTGGCTGAATCTTGTGGCATTGCCTGTGTCACTGTGCATTGCAGTGGCTTCTTCAGCGCAAGGATTGCAATGGGAGCAGTGCTTCAGGTGTGTGAATGATGGCACTACCCTGGCTGCTGGGACACCTGGTGCAAACCCTGGCAGAGCGTGGCTTGCACCCTGAGCTGCCCTTTTGGCCAAACAGCAGCTCTGGGGCAGCTGACGAGGCCCGTGTTGAGCCACATCTTACTGAGCCCATCTGGTGCCTTTTTGTTCATCTGGTCCAGACTAAGACTTCATGGATTTAGAAACTGTGAAAAAAATCAGTGGTTTTTTGAGTCCACTCTGGAAGTTACACAGCTGTGCTCATGGAGTACAGTGTTGCACTAAAGATTATAAATCCGGAGAGAGAGACTCAACAAAGAGTGAGCTACATTTTTATTCCATTTGGAGCAAAAATTAGTCCATAGTTTGGATAAACTGCCAACAGATACCTGAAAACTCAGAAGAATAAGTAATTTCCTCTTTTAGGTCTTCTGCATGAATAAAAATCTGGCCATGAAAAAATCTTCGGAGATTTATCTTCCACCTTTTCTGACTCTGGTGTACGGAAATAACATAATTTGATTACCTTATTCAGAATTACATATAATAATTGATTTATTGTGTTGGAGTTGTTTGGATTTTTTTAAAGTACTTTGGAACTCAGGCACTATCAAAGAGGAAGAGTCTTCTGGAAGTCTTGTAATTCCTTTTTTTATGCACCTGTACTAAAAAGATTAACTTCTCTAATACCATATTATTGCCTAAACACTAATTTTATGAAATAAATCACAGTATCAATTTTTTTGCAAATATTTTGAGGTTAAAAGCCTTTAAAATGCCCAGATATATTATTTGTGAGTAATGCTACTTACTGCAGGGCAAAAAAAAAAGGGCAAAAACATAAGAATGCATCCTGTCATCCAAGTGGGGAAGCAACTTTGAAGCATCCATTCCAGCAGCACTTCTGTTGTCTATTCCTCCTTTGCAGCTCGGTTCTGGTATTCACAGAAAATAATGTACTCTCTGGAAATACCTTGAATGGCAGTAAGAAGGTTGTTATTTGAGAGTGAGAATTCTGTTAGGGTGTAATAGAGGTGTTTTCATAATGATTTGATTAACTCAGCTGTGGGAAAAAAAAAGGCAGTCAGTCCTCAGATACTCAATTTTGCAAGTAATTGTCAATGCTCAGCTGACAGATGGTTGCAGGAGTCCAGTAGCTGGTGCAGAAGAGGTGATACTGTGTAACCATCACTCTGTTAGGTAAGACTAATGGGGTCCAAAGGGTTTAAAAGGACTCTAAAAAATGGAAGTATTTGTTTCCCTATGGAGGCTCTCCTCCATCATGGTTGAAAGAGATGGGAAGAATTTCCTCTTGCTTATTGTTTGTATTTTGGTTTTGATAACCTTGTTATGTTATGGTAATGATTTGCACTGAGTCCACGTTTGTGAAAGAGTTTAATCATGGATCTCATAGTTCATGACTTCTAGTGTACATGTCTGTATCCTAAGTGATGACCAAATGATCTTTTATAGAATAAGTGTTGGATATTTTTCTAACAGTATTGTTTCAGTTTATGTTCGAGTAAAGACACTTGGAACTTCTTTTGGGTAAGCCTGGTAAGAGAGTGAAAGGTCTCTGTACTGTGATGTGTTAAATGCAGTTATCTGCAAGACCTGTCCACAGCATAGAGAAGTTACTTGAATTATTTTAGGTAAAGACTGACATGAATATAATAGTTTTGGGTTTTTTTCCCCTCAAATAAAGTACATCTTAGGTCTCTGAAATCTATCCAGCAGATATACTTTATTTACTTCTTCTCTTGCCACAGTATTTCCATTTTTACTATTTCTAATACCAAGAAATGAGTGAGAATATATTTGTGTCAGTATCATCAAAAACTAAGAATTTTGAGTTGGGGGTTTTTTAGTTTTTAAGTCACTTTCAATAAGTGGTAGGTAGGAAGGATCAACCCAAGTCAGGTGTCTTCACCTGTCTCTGTGTGCTCAGGAAGGAGGCTTTTATTCCGCATGGACCGTAGTCCTCATGTACTGCTACTGATTTGTGGCTACACAACAGTGGATCTGGTTTGCTAAACTCTAATCCATGTGTTTGTCTAAATCTTGATGTTCTCTCTTCATATTGTGCATTATTAATTTATTGTAAAGATTTGGAGCTTTAAGTAAATAACTCTTCAAGTGGAGACCATGTCTTTGCTTACTGTGGTTTTAATGTGATTTCAGGAAATTAAAAAATTCATCAAAGGTGTTTCTGAGAAGATAAAAAAAACCAGGGACAAGTATGGAATTAATGACAATGGCACAACAGAGGTAAACAGTACAATGGGGTAATGATGTAGTTCTTTTCAATTTTCACAAGTTGTTGCTTTTTCAACTATTCCCTTCTCTTTCAGCCCAGGGTTTTATATCAGTTGGATAGGATTACTCCAACACAACTAGAGAAGTTTCTAGAGACTTGTAGAGACAAATACATGAGGTGAGTGTTTACCCTGCCGTGTTCTCAGTGCTGCTGTTTTGTTGGTAATGTAGGGGTGCTTTTTGCTTTTCTTACTGTATGAATGTTGGTTCTGTTGTGAATGCAGTACGAAGAATTAGAGACAATTGGCTCCAATAACATAAACATTGCAAGATAAATGTAGGGTGAAAAAGAAAAGCATCACTTACAGGTGTGTTTGTTAACACACCGGACAGAGTTGAGTCTTGTACTAAAGTTCTAGAGGTCTAACAGGTGATGTTTTTACATTTGTCTTGAGTCAAATTTGATCCTTTCATTAACACACTTTGGTATTCTTTTACGTTGTAAAAAAATGCTTTGTTTCATTTTGTATTTCTTGAGCATGTAAAGCTATCTGCTTGTGTTTAAGTACCTTCATTCTGAAGTAATAGTAATCGTACCAACAAGCACAGTTTTAGCCATTAGCTACTCATTACTTATATCCACAGACAGTGTTTTGACAGCAGATTCTGGTAAAAGCCAAAAGTGATAGGATTCAGAGTAAGGGAGGATATTGTTTAAACACTTCACATTCATAACACCCACTGCCAGACATGTTTCCTTCCTCCCCCTCTTGCAGGAGGTTTTTGAAAACCTTCAATAAGACCATGCAGAACCAAGTCTAAATAGATGAGTTTCAAATTCGTGTGAATCTTGATAGCTATTCTTGATGTACCTAGTCTGTGGAGTTATATTGCACTTTGTTCTAAAATGTTCTTTGAACTCTTGTGCACTGATAGCATCCTTTTGTTTGTTATTCTTGGTTTCTACCAAGATAATGCTAGTGTGGATGTTCTAATCTCTTTATCCATTGAGATTTATGTCATTTACTTAGTCTTCTCAGATTTGGACATTGACATGCAGCCATGGGTGATCTCTCCTTTGTGGCCTACCTGCATCAATTGTTTCCTAATGTTTTATTCTTCTAGAAAATTCATGTGTGTGTTAAGTTCTTAACTATTTTGAAGCAGATTACAGTTTTTTGCTTTCCCTTACTAGGAGTACTTGTTTACATTTTTCTTAAGTGTTTTTAAAGTGAATTATCATTTTTACTGTAATAAGTAAATGTTAGCACATGGCATTTCCCTGAAGGGAGAATCCTGGAAGTAGTGTTTGATGCTTAGCAGGAAGAGCATAAGCATTTTGTAATCTGTTATGGATGTTATACTGCATCTGTGGAATGCTTATATGACAGGGCATCTGCTTGCTTTGCATGAGATCAGTCTTAAAGTATTGGTGACCTTTCAACCTCTCTCTTGTTTGTTTACTAAAATAATATATTAACAAACTTCTCATGTATCTACCAGAATAGTTTCTGTTGTTTGCTTAGGTTGTTATACCTTACTCAGTTCCATATCTCTTTCTGTATTTTTTTAATCAGGGCACAGATGGAGCCTGGTTCTGCAGTAGGAGCTCTTTGTGCACAGAGTATTGGTGAGCCTGGCACACAGATGACTCTGAAGACTTTCCATTTTGCTGGTGTTGCTTCAATGAACATTACTTTGGGTGTGCCAAGAATCAAAGAAATCATTAATGCTTCAAAGGCTATTAGGTACTAACATCACTTTGATTTGTTTGGGTTTTTTTTTCCTTTGCCCAAGTGAAACCTGATGGATAAATTTGCAGTACATGATAGCATTTCCCTGTCCTCAGCCATATACTAGATAGCATTCAGTACAAAAACTCAAACAGGAAAAATCTGATGTCTGCCCAACTGTGATACTTAAGCCCAGAGAGAAAATGAAATAAAGTGATTATTTGTGAAGTATAATATTTCCTTAGATGTCTCATCTATTGTGAAGTGCTCTGATGCTTAGCAGTATTTGAAGCATACCTATTTCTAGGTATGCATGAAGCCATGCTTAAATAATACTAGAATAACATATGCCATGAAAACAGTCACTCGTACTTGTGTGTTTGCTTGTTTTTACCAGCCTGAAGTACCTGAATAGTAACTTTTCTTAAATACACCTGAGGAAGCTGAAAATCTCTTTATCTTATTAAATACTGCACTAGATGAGAGAGAAATTTCATAAGGCAGGCTGTAATTCCAGTTGCCATCTGTAGTCTAGCTGAGCCATTTCCTAGCTGGGTTTTTGTGTGTGTGTGTGTGTTTATTCTTGTAGCACCCCTATTATAACAGCACAGTTGGACAAAGATGATGATCCTGATTTTGCCCGTCTGGTTAAAGGAAGAATTGAGAAAACTTTGTTAGGAGAGGTAAGAAAATTGTATTATTGCTAATGTTTTACATGTGAGCATTAGCCAAATGCCATGGGGCATTTTAGCCATTTTTGCATGTAACTGTTTTGTCCTTGTGTCTTAAAGATTTCTGAATATATTGAGGAAGTGTTTCTGCCAGATGACTGTTTCATCCTAGTGAAGTTGTCTTTAGAGCGCATTAGACTACTGAGATTAGAGGTGAGTTGTTCAGTTCTTACACAGATTATTCCTTGGATACGTTACAAAGGGTCTCTTAATCCTGTGTCAGTAATCACACATGGGGAAGCTAGAAAAAAGGAGGTGAATGATGGGTGTTGTGTGGCTACATTACATCTTTTACTTTCCTTGCAAAGTGGATAATCTGCCCTTTATTTGGAAATGAGAGAACATAGATTTGTGTCTTCCTGAACACAGGGATGCCATTTCTGTCAATGTACAGGTTGGTACCCTCAGCACAGGATACTATTTCATGCAATTCATAAGACTTATTTAGAAGAGCATGTTTGGGGACTCTTTTCCCTACATTTTTCCTTTTTATAATCTGTTGAAAGATTGCTCCATTCATTTGAGCACGTTGATATCT
Organism: Nicator chloris; assembly: GCA_013400495.1. Classification (NCBI taxonomy): domain Eukaryota; kingdom Metazoa; phylum Chordata; class Aves; order Passeriformes; family Pycnonotidae; genus Nicator; species Nicator chloris. The sequence continues at coordinate 95,292 of WAAE01002307.1, read as the reverse complement.
GCTGTGATAACCCTGGTGTTTGCTGGTTGCCTTTTGTCACAGGTGAATGCAGAGACTGTGCGCTACTCAATTTGCATCTCTAAGCTCAGAGTGAAGCCTGGGGATGTTGCTGTCCATGGAGAAGCAGTTGTGTGTGTGACCCCTCGTGAAAATAGCAAGAGTTCCATGTATTATGTATTACAGTCCCTCAAGGAAGAACTACCAAAGGTAAAGCAAAGGCTGTCTCATGTTTTTGTGGGGGGTAATCAGTAGTAATAATTTGCTCCATGGTGGCAAGGTGAAATAATTCTTGTCTGTATTGACAGTGAGGATAGGCTGGGTCAGTAACTTTTAGATTGTGGTGGTACTGCCTTGCTGTTGAAACTAAGCCATCCTTTACTAATATTTGTAAATAAAATGGAAGCACTGATATTTCCCTTACAACATTTACTGAAGCATTCCAAGTGCAGCAGTTGTATGAAATAGTTAGATCTGCTTCCAGTTGCGTCTAGAACTGAAACACATGACAGTATCTGGCATTTTTTCAGCTTGCTGTGAGGAGACTGTCTACTCTGGCTTTTAAAAACAGAGATGAATGGTTCTTTATTGTTAGCAGCTTGCCCTTTTATTTGTATGGGTCTGCCAGCATTCAGACACCCAAACCTGAGTGTGCGAAATCTGACATAAAATATAAAATGGAGGTAGTGACTAAGGTTTATAGAACAGTGTCAGTTTTGCACTAGTGTATTTAAGAGCAAGAAATCTTACTCATATGTGTTTTGAGTGAGCCTTCACTCCACATCTTAGACGTTCTCAATACGTTTGAGTGCTGGTAAGTGTTACCCTTTTATACTGTGTTACTGTATACGTCAAAGTTACAAGGAGTTCTTTGTTTGTGAAGGTTGTAGTGCAAGGCATACCAGAGGTTTCCCGAGCTGTCATTCATGTTGATGAACAAAGTGGAAAGGAGAAATACAAACTTCTGGTTGAAGGTGATAACCTACGAGCTGTTATGGCTACTCATGGAGTGAAAGGAACAAAAACATCCTCTAACAACACTTACGAGGTAATGTCTAAACGGGTGCTGTAGGGTTTTCCCCATAGCATCTTTACTACAAGTGCTTGTTTGTGCTCAGATGCAGCAGTTGATACGGAATGAAGCCTGATTTAACTAATACGTGTCAGAATGCATTAACACAAGAGAATAATTCACTGGCAGCACTGTTCACTTCAAAGAAGCTGTTTCTATAAATGTTTTTCAAAGGGAGGAGTTTAAAAGGATAGTCATAGAAATGGAATATCAATATACTATCAGACAGTATGTATTCCAGGAGTATACTTGCTCCAAGCACTTGGTTCTTCATTCACATAACATGCAACAGTCATGTAACAATCTCTTGTGTAGGTAGAGAAAACTCTGGGAATTGAAGCTGCTCGGACGACCATTATCAATGAGATTCAATATACGATGGTGAACCACGGCATGAGCATTGACAGGAGACACGTTATGTTATTGTCAGATCTAATGACTTACAAGGTTTGTACTGTTTTTTCCAAATGTTACATTGCCCTGTTCATACAGATTAGTTTTATCGTGTTTGAGAAGGGGTGGGTGAGCTTGGGAGATGGAAATTGATTCTAGGCTTAAAGAATTCAAACTTGTGCTGACCTAATACTGTTATTTGTATTTTACACAAAATGCTTAATTACTCTAGTTTTTTGGGGGAGAGGGGATCTGTTTTGACCGAAAACAAATTGATATGATGAGTAGGGAACAATAATTTCATATTGAAAATAGGAAAATTATGTGAAAAAATGATGATGTGAAAAACAACCGTTTGGGTAGCCATGCATGCAGTTTAAGGCTTGCTGTGCAGAAAACCCCACAGGGAGTGGTTTGTAACAGCTGCACCTTATGTGGGAGGCAAAGGATACAGACATTACACATAGAATCAGCTGACATGAACAGTTTTACACCACGTGTTAGTACAAAATCATATCTGAGCTTTACTGATTGATTTTCTTTCTTTCACATCCAATATGGTTTTTAGAGTTGAGTACATTTAGTGAAGTAAGATTCTGCAATTTGCCAGAGTGCAAGGGTTTAATTTGGGTGACATGGATGGAGTTCTGATTTGTTCCAAGACTGCAGAGCTTTGTTGTACTGAGCTGCAGCCGTCCCCAGGGCTGACCCTGTGAAGCTGCAGCACAGCAGTAGAAAAGGACATCCAAGTGCCATGTTTTAAACTTGGTGGGCTCCTACCATGCAGTCTTTGCCTGTACCTCTGACTTAGGCTTCTATGTGCAACCTGATATAATCAGGATGTTTCTAACAAACATAGGCACAAACAAGTCAAGTTAGTTTAAAAAGCTAATTACCTTTTTTTCTGGAGAGTGAAAAAATGAAGATTGAGCATCTTCAGTAATATCCTGGCAGCTGAGGTCAGATTTATCTGTAGATAATAGGCAGTAGATTCAACATAGTGCTCTCAGACCCTGCTGAAGTTTGTAGCTCAGCAGCCAGTTTATAATTGTGGGGGGTTTTCTCATGGCCATGTTTCTTTCAATTTTTTCAATACTCAAGATTTATTTAATATTCAAGATGTATTAACCATTTATAGCAGCTTAGGTTGTATATGAAGAATGACTTTTGTTTTATGTAAATATTGGTTATTACCAAACTATTAACCTTCAGGATGTTCAACTGTGAATTGGTGTATTATGACAATACTGTGTTGTAGATAGTACATTTATTTACTCAGGCTTACTCTTTGGGTTTTTCCATCAATCAAGGGTGAAGTGCTGGGCATTACCAGGTTTGGACTGGCAAAAATGAAGGAAAGTGTGTTGATGTTGGCTTCTTTTGAAAAGACTGCAGACCATCTCTTTGATGCTGCCTACTTTGGACAGAAGGATTCTGTTTGTGGTAGGTATTGCAAAATCTCTTCCAGTTTATGGTCCTTACACAGCATCTGTAAAACCTCTTCAAAGCATTGGAGTTCTGTCTTTGTTACCTTCTTAAACATTTATGTGAAGGACAATCTGGTTAAACTCCTGGGTACGTGCAAAAATGTCATTTGGATCATAAAAGCATGCTGAGAGAGAAACACCTCAGTCTGAGAGCTTGCTTTGCATGTGGAATGTTCTTTGGAACACTTGTGCACATTGGTAGATCTGGAATATAAATGTGCCAGCACATGGGAGTGAAAATGCTATAACCACCAAAAATCATTGGGACAGACTCAATCTGTCACTTCAAAATGAGCACTTCCTGAGTGGTGAAAATGCCAGGAACATTTTAACTCAACTATTTCTATGCGTTTCTCACTGAAAACTTGGGGAGGTTTCAAGGGAACCCTGCCAGGTTTGACTGAAGCCTTAGCACCGAGTCAGAGAATGAAATAAGTTTGCCTTGCATCTTGTGCTGTGAGCACTGCATGGAACATGTCTTTTCTGAAAACAAACCTTCTGAAGGGCTTTCATTACTGGAGAAGATGTTTAGGTTAGGTTGAGTTTTTCCTGTAGAATTTAACACTGTTTAAGTAACATACTGGTCTGATGACCGTAACATTTAACTTTGTCTAGTGAAGACGCCTTGGTCCTTCCATGTGAAGTTCAACATTTTGTAGGCAACACAAAACAGAACGGGCAGATGAAAGTAGTTTTGTAAATCCTTACTGTTCAAATGTTCACTGTTTGTTTGGTTTTTTCCTAGGTGTTTCTGAGTGCATCATCATGGGAATTCCAATGAATATTGGAACAGGACTCTTTAAGCTGTTACACAAAGCAGACAAGGAATCGACCCCTCCCAGGCGGCCTCTGATATTTGATCATAATGAATTTCATATTCCCATTGTTACATAGAACTTGGACATAAAACAAGATAGCAGACCAAGAAATAGTAAGCAAACAATTTAAATTAAGAAAAGTGTATTATCAGTTCTATGTGTCTCAGTAGGAGTGAATTGGTAGGTGAAATAATATCAAAGGAATTGCCCAATCCTTCACCAGTCTGTTAGTACAGACCCTGAAAGGAGAGAGTGCACCAGAGAGCAGAAACAAATTGAAAGTGGATTTCACCTGGTAACATTTTCTTTTTCACATGAGGGTGTTTGCTTTTTCTGTTACTGTTAATGGGTGGAGGCTGTTATTAACTCAGTATTTATTACATGTGTATTCAGATTTTATTAAAAAACAAAAAGAAAATTGCAAGAGTGTTCTGTGAGTTTGCCCAGAGTGCTTTTGGAAATGTCCTCAACAGGAGCTGCAGAGGTCTGCAGCTGTCAAGAACAGGAACATTAGGAAGCTGGAAGTGAGTCTGTGATTAATTCACAGTGAGTTCAGGAGTGCTGTTCTAAGTGTTTGAAATATTTGCTCTTTGCTTTTGGTAGTTTTAATTGCTTTTTCTTTATCTCAAGTTATTATCCAGTAAATTATTTTCTTCCTCAGGATTCTGTTTTGGGACCATATCTACAAGAAGCTGTACATTGTGGATGCTGCTAAATGCTAAGACTGTTGTAAGAATATTGCAAATTATAGATAGTTTTTCATATGACAGCAACTGTCTAACTGCTGGAATCAGTAACTGACAGCAGTCTTAGTTTTGGGATGGTTTCATAATTGAGCAGGATCATCTGAACAACCTAGTTTTATTTTATTATATAAAGTAGAAGTTGAAGGGGATGCGGTTTTTATGCATTGCCATGAAATAATTTGGAAGCATCTTTAGCTTTAGTCCACTAAAGCAGTTTTCAGAGTGAATATAGATCTCAAATCATTTCAGTGCAGTATGTTTAAATTTATTGTGGTGCTGTGGAGGGAAAGTATCTTAGTGTTTAGTCAGCAGTGTTTGGATTCTCAGTGTGCTGATGACATGGGTCAAGGTTGGAGAGAAATGAAGTAGAGAAAAAAGCTGCAGTTGTGCCCTCAGGAAGTAAAGCAGGCTGCTGAGTATTCTGGCATTTGAAGATGAACAAGATTGTGCCGCAGTTTGTCTTTATGTCCACCAAAAATGTAAGGCTACTTTCAGAGACTGTAAATCTGTTGGTTTAAGTCTTAAGGTGCCACTGTGTCAGTTTTTAAATTCATCCTCTGTGCAGACAAGATCTCATGTGATATTCAACACAACTATTCTCAAATTATTTTGTATTTTCGGTGTGATGCTGAGATCTATGTCTGCCTAGATTTTAGCAGGATGAAGGTGGAGAATGTAGTGCATTTATTATCTGCTCTAAAAGCTACATCTATTTTACTGTCTCTGTTTTAGCAATAGAAACTTCAGAATTAAGTTTTCTTTGTGATCTCAGTGAGATTGCCACTTACTCATTTATCTATTTGTTTTTCAAGATGTAAATTTAACATGGGGAGGAGCTTCCTGGAGAGAAAGCCCATAAACCTTTCCTGTGGTTAAGTTTGTTTTATCCAGTTTGTTTTATCATGGGAAATTCTACTGATAGTGCTTGACATTTTTGTGAATAAAGATTGTTCTGACAAGGTCTAAATGAGTGGAGTTTGTATTGGAACTAATAACCATGTCTTTCCTTTTTCTGGTTGGTTGAATTTTTTATTTGCTTGGTGTTGTTTTTTGGGTTTGGGTGTTTTTTGTTTGGTTGGTTTGGGTTTTTTATTTGTTTGATTTGGCTTTGGTTTTTTGTAAATATAGAAAAATGAGCTATTTAAATGTTGAGTTCACTCTTTTTTGTATGTTTTAAAATTAAGAATAAAATTGTCTTTTATATTGTCTTAAATATGACAGTAAAAAGAGGCAGAGGTAAAGAATATGTGAACCTTGTGTTTATTTATGGGTGTATTGTATTTCTGCATAATTAATTTATGGATGAGCTAATTTCCATTTCTTTTGTTTGCGTAGTTAGTGAGACAGTAGAGAATTATTGAACTGAAATCTCAGGTATTTACAGCCTAAATGAATAAGTAATATAAAACCTATCTTGCTTAAATTCCCTATGTCTTGTCCTCAGAGCATGCTCTGAGCCTCATGAGTGTTTCAACCAAAAATAGATTGTTGACAGAAGCACTCTGAATTAGTAATTATTGTTTGAGCTCTCTGTACACTCAGTAAACAAATTAGCTGTTGGATTTCACTCATAAGCAGCTTTTTGTAAGGGTCAGTTTTAACAGTCAAGAAATAGAACTTCGGAATATTAAAATTTACGTTTTTATTAAATTTTTTTTAGCTTCAGTTTGGGTTTAATTTCTTAAAAATAAATACTGTTTTCCACATTTTCCCCTATTTTCTAATTAATGTGCTAATTGAAATTAGTTAAATGTAAATTTTCAAGAAATAAATTGTTTATGAATATCCATATCCTGCTTTCTCATCTTTATTTTTTTCCATCTGTTTTAAAACAATTTAAACTTCTCATTAAATGAAATACTTTCTTGGTGTGTTTATCAGGAAACTACTTCACACATGTCTCTTATCTGCAGAGAGAAGAAAACAGCTGCACGTGCTATATAGGCTTCCTGTTATGACTACAGAAAGTTGGAAGTAAATCCAGAATTGTGCTGCTTTGGTCCATAACTTGAAGAAATTTAGGGGAGAGAGGGCTATTCTCCTTCTTGCTTATCTGTACTTAAAAAAAGAAGAGGAAAGCATATGAATGCTGTGTTTTATAAATTAACTACAAGTGGGATAAAATTTGGCTGTTCCAGGACAAATACTCCTTGATGTCTGACCATTTGTCACTGTTTCAGTAGAAGTTGAAGGAACCACTGCAGCAGGAATTCCTCAATTTTGTGTCACTGTGCTTGTTTGTCTTTAGAAACCCAGAGCAAACAGGATACAGATTTTCATAGTATTTGCATAAATTATTCTGTGCAATTAATCTGTCTTCAAAGTGGTTGGCTAAGCTTTGTATTCAGACCTAGGAAAGTCTGTTGGTAATTAAATATGTTGGGGGGGAAAAAAGAAAAATTGGCCTATTATTATATTGTCTAAGAACAGAAAAATTAAAAGGGACCAAATGATAAGGTATGTTAATATTTTAATACACCAATACTTGGCAGGTTATTTGGATGTGAGTATGGTACTGATAAAAATGCATGACAAGTTTGTCTTGAAGAATGAATATGAATAGGCAAGTCTGAAAGACTCATAGAAAACACACCAGCCCTGCTACTTTTGTGTTTCAGTGCTTGTGCAAATGAATCAAAGTTTGTTGTAACTGATAAAATGAAAGTTTTATAACAGTCCTTCTAATGGAATTAGATCATATCGCCATCTTCCACTAGAGAGCAGCGTTTTCTTTTGAGAAAAGAGGTATTGGGTAGCTTCTTTATTTTTTTCTATTAAAAATGGGTTTTTTGCAATATCAGGGCTGAAATATGACTATGGGAGGGAGAGTTACCTGTTAAAATGATGTACATGAGGAATGAGATAAAGGGACTGTATTTTCTTAAGAAGGAGAAAGCAGAGTCCACATATGCTTTTTCATTAATCAGTAAAATTTTCACTTGCATGTCTTCTTGTCTCTCTGGTTTAGAGAAACAAACAAAAAGCAGTACTTAAGTAAAGGCTATAGCCATTCCTAAAAGAAGGTTGAGAGTCGCTCCTGGGAAGCGCTAGAGCAGCGGATCTGCAGTGAGTTGGGACGTGTCTTTTGCGGCAGCGTTTTCCACGCAGCCGAGATTGTTCCAGTGTGGAGTTGGTGTCTCCAGCGGGCGCTGAAATCCGGCCCCCAGAGCCGCCCTGAAGCGTGAAGTTCTGGCAGCTGGCTCGGGGCTGGCTCACATCCTTCAGCTGCTGCAGAACTCCAAGGCAAGGCTGCATTTAAAACATTTGAAGGTGATGCTGATCGATGCAAGAGATCAATGGTTAGGACTGGAAATAATATGAAACAGGTGCTCCTCTCTGTGTATGGACAGCTGAAACCGGCTACATTTATGAAAGATGACTTCCACTTGAATGTCTGAAAGCTACAAAGGTGCCTGGAGTTCTAGTTCCTGGTGGATTTGTGACTCAATTCACAGTGGTGAGAACCTGGCGTTGGCTGGCTGTGCTTAGGGGTTCTGTGGGCCTTAAGCTGCTCTGACACTGCATTGCCTTAACCACCACCGTTACTTCTGTGTGCCTCAGATGGTAAAAGGTGTTTCTTCATCCAGAGAGTCTGTCCTGGGAGTCTAAGCCTTCAGGATCAGGAATATTTGCCTGCTCCTCTTGGAAGCAAGGACAGTAGATAGAACTGATATCGTACAGGAATATGGTGGTTTCTGCAGATGTTGAGGATAGAGGGAAGAAAGCTGAAAAGACAGGAAATGCAAAAATAAGCAAATGTGTATGGAAGCAGAGTAGAAATTCAGATCTGCTTGGGGAAGAAACAGAGATGGCAGCTGGATAAAGTGAGACACAGATATTCATAATCTCTTTAAGGAATCCTGGTGAAGTAGTGGAAATAGCTGGGGAAAGGATAAATTAATTCATTCCTGCGAACTAAGATTTTTGTCATTTGTCCTGGGGATTGCTCTTAGTGGCTGTGACAAATGATAGTTAAATCATCATTCATTTTGTAGGCGACTGTTAATAATGAGCAGTCACTCTGAATTGATTCCTTCAGGTATTGTATCTGTTTAGTTATAAAGCTCTTTCAACCAACTGTGCATAATTACAGCTGCTGAACTACAGTGATTGCTACTGTTAAGTGTAAAATCTGCTGTTCCTGTTGGGTTCTGGTAGAGCTTGTGTGGAAGATCATAACAATAAGTAGCAGGCAAATAGGAATTTTTTAAAATGTGTTGATACCTGCAGTTAGATCAGAAATATTCCTAGAAAATACTTAGCTGAGGTATCTTTAACAATACGGAAGTTGTGCTACTGGGACAAGAGACAGAAATTACATCCATTACATTCCTTTTGTTGTGTCTCCTCCTAGAAGAGATGTGACAACACCTATGAAGAGCAGACAGGTAATTCAAGGAAGTCTGTGAAGGAAAGCTATTCTATGTAGGTTTTACTGTTCTTGCTGTTGATCACAGCACTGTGATGGCAGATAGTCCTTGCAAACTTTTTATGTTGGTTTCAGAACCAGATAGTGTGGAGGAACCTGAGTCCATATGAGTAAAAGAGGACATGCAGGTGCCTGTCTCACTGTGGCTTTCAGAGTCCACAGAAAGCTGGGATACCCCTTCAGATTTCATACCAAGTTCTTTTTCCTCCATGATGAAGGTGTTTTGTCAGGTGGAGACAGTGTCTGCCAGAAATGAAGCTGTTGTGAAGGCAGCAGGTACCTGGACTATTAACCACAGGCATATTCTTCTTTTTGTGAAAGTGTAGGTTGGTTGCTTAATTTTTTGTCACATGTGACAATTTTCTCAGTGGGCATCCCTTTTAAATGTTAAATTGTGTAGATTTTTAAAAGCAAAATAAAGAAAATTAATTGCCAAGAAATGCAAAAGCAATAATGACATTTTGCTGGTAAACTTCAGGACTCCCAGAAAATGTCAGAATTAGTTGTGAGACTTTGAAATTACTTTTCTTGATTTATTATTCCAGGGTTTGTTGGTTTCTGGGAATTGATTAGTGTGATGTGATTCATCCTGGTCACAGGATGGGGGTTCTTTGGCCCAGGCTGATTGACAGCATCCCCATGGTGAACTGCTGACAGTGTTTGGAGTGATGAGGGTGGCTCTGGCCATGTCGTGGTGCAGGCTTGAAGCAGGGACAGTGTGTGACTGACTTCTGTAGGGCACAGTGGGTAGGGGATCTCTTTCATGGGAAGGAAGGACACATCTCACCCCTTACTCTGCCCTGATCCCTGCACTTCTCCAATTCAATGAAACTGAAGTGTCTGCTGTACGTGTAGGTACCTTGACAAGCCCACACAGTAACTTGCTGACTTTCCCATATGCCATTCTTCCACATTTTCCACTCATGCAGATATTTTCCAGTTACATCAGAGACTTTCTTTGAACTTTTATTTTTCAGAAGATACATAGTTCTTCTGACTTATGCTACTGCTGTGCATTTTCTAGTTCCCTTTGCATTTATTTCTGTCTCCTTGTCCTTGTTTCTCCCACAGATTCCTCCCTTCTGGACCCGAAGTGACTGTCACTGCTGGTGACACTGCTTCCCTGCAGCAGTGCTATGTCAACCATACTGTGCCACTGGCTGGATTCAGCTCAGCCATGCAAGGCTACTGTGAACACTTGCCTGGAGGATAATTAAACCACTCAAGGAAGAAACATCTCCTCAGCACATCTGGACGTGGAAATTTACTGCCATCAAAATTACAGCTATGGTCAAATAACTTTTGAAAAAAAAAATGACTTTATTATATAAGGTAATATATTTGTACTTTAAACTGACATGAAAAGCATCCCTGCTTCATGTGGCTCTTTGTAAGCACTAAAAACTGTATTCAGGCCTTTAGATCTCCACTTACTTTTGTCTTTAGGCTGTTTCTGCTTTCTTTTTCAGCCTTCCTACTTAGCTGGCACAAATGTCTTCTCCCTTCCTTGTGTTTGTATGTATTCTGTTGAAAATAAGTGTGGGGAAGGATGAGCAGCACAGCAGCTTGGGAAGTAGCTGGCAAATGCAGAATCAGTTAACTGTTGCTGCCACAGACTTATAAGACCTGGGGAAATCTTTAGAGACTGTACTTCAGGTTCAGTCTGTTAAAGACTTATTAATTAGAATAGTCTATCCTGAGCAATATGGTTGTGAGAGGAGATGATAGAATCATCAAGGTGAGTGCAGGGACTATCCTTGTGAGACCATACATGTTATAAGGAGTTCTTAGTAAATAGCATTGCCAGGATGTGGGGATTAAAGAATGTGATTACCATCTGCTATGTATACTTCTTTTCCTTCTTTCATCTTCCAAAGAAAGTAAAAAAAGCTAGTAGTGGTCTTGATAGCTGCAAGATAGACACTGACTTCAGCTGGAAAAGGAGAGAGCAAAGCAGTGAAGGTCTTGGCTGCCATTAATCATCTTGGAATGGGAGGGTGGCAGCTCTGAAGGTGAGTTAAGGGAAAAAAAAATCTAAAAGTACAAATAGCCCGTGGTAAAAAGGATAATATTTGGCTTGCCTTGCTGATGAAGTGTGTTTATACTTCATGGAATATCCCTAGCAGATTTGGAGACCTTTTTATTTTGGTTATTCTTTTGCACAGTCTTTTTATTATCAAACTGGGGCTTAATCCAAGTCCCCTGGAAACCAATTAGAAAACTCATCAGAACTGGATGAGCTTTGATATATGCATTATATTAAATATTTCTGTCCATCAAACTCCCACCAGTTAATGCATCTCTAGATGTTTCAAAGAGTTGAACAACACTTCTCTAAATATCATTGCTGCAGACTTGATTCAAAAAGAATAATTTTAACTTAAATCCTTTTTAAGGCTTCCATGCCTCTCAGGATTTTGTCTCAGATGTTTCTCCTTATTCCGGGTCATGGTGGATATGCTCTTTTCCATTTAGTATTGAGGTGGGGATTTTCTATTTGTTTTGGGAGTTGTTTGTTGGTCAATTCTGACAAATCTTGGTATTTATAAAAATTTAAGTTCTAAATTATTTTTGTACCACTTTTCTTTTAAAAATACAAACTTGAACTGTTGAATGTTTAATTTGTACATTTGTGTTATGCAGGGGAAAAATACAGATAGATTGTAGATCTGTAGTTCATTTTAAACTGGATGACCAAACTTTGTGGAAGCTGGTAATGCAGCTGCCACAGACATTATTTCATTCTGGAACTGTCTGATGGCTTCCCCATCCCTCCAAGGCATGTAGGCTGAAGCAGAGACTGTAGTACTTTTGCCTTTCAAATGAGAGTGTAATTTAGGAGTTACTTTATTTCACATTTGTTACTGTTTTCAGAACTGATTTTAGTTAAGTCCAGTATTTTTGTCATTTTAAACACCCTTCAGTCTTAAGTTTCATCTTGGTCCATGGTCTGCTTTGTCAGAGCAAATTGACTACAGCAAGTTCTACAAGGGTTTCTCCTTGACTTTATTCTCACTGTCATCCCAGTGCTGTGTTTTCCTCCTACAAAAATAATTTCCCTTTCCTGCACAAGGAATATCTTGCAATATTAAAAGTAAAAGCTTCTTTTCAAATCAGAAGCATATCAAATTTATGCACTATTTATGTAAACAGAAATCCACGTATCACTATCAAGTAGCAGTTCAAGTCTTAGTTATGACTATGACACACGATTTGCTGCAAGTCCAGCATGTTCTGACCATCTACCTTTGATGAATTTTGCAGAGTTTTACAAATGCCTGTGAAAACCAGACAAAGTACACTGGAAATACTTCTCCTGTATCATAAACCAGATAAATTCATGTATTATGAAGCGATAATAATCCCCTCCACCTCCCCACAATCCTGTTCATCTTTTTCCACACATGAGGAGCTTTTGCAGTCCAACCACATCTGAGTATTGGTCTGTTCTCAAAAGTGGATCTGCTGGGTTCTGGGGTTTTTTAGGTAAAGGGCTGCCATCTGTTAGCCCTTTGTCTTAAGCATTACAAAATCGATGAGCTGTGGGATGAGCTCTTCAGCCATGTGTAGAAAGAGAGGTGTTGCATGGTATCTAGAGAAATAGAACCACGCTTGCATGCACACCTGTCTCCATTTCCTCAGGAAGCTCTTTGGGCTTGGACTAGAAATACTTGCACTACCTTGGAATTTTTGAGGAATATTGACTTTTCTGGAGCCATTTTGTTTGAGTTCAGTTGTGCCACAATCAAAGCACTGCCCCTGGAGTCCCTGGAAAACTTACCTTGTAATTCACAAGGATTCAACTCAGACTTTTGTAGGTCAGTGAGCAGGGGAACTACTTGCTGTTAAAGGTACATAGGTAATTCTTACCAGAGCTGAGAGATGGAGCATAAGGAAATACTTTTGCTTCTTTGAGAGCCTTTAGATTCAACTCCAGTTTGAAAATACTCATTGTTGACAGACAACCAATGAAGATGGTGAAAATGTGCTGAGGCATTCTCTGGCATCTTTACTATTATATTTGACTTTCTTGTTCAACTGCTGTTTGAGTTTTCTTCCTACAAGCTCCCACTTTGTGCATGGCTTGTTTATAGAAGTTGCCTGTGGATGTTTAGGGCACCCATATGCTTTTATCTCCCCTTTAGTGCCAACAGAAGTAAAAGCAAATGATTGATATAAATAATCTCTTGCCTTGACTTGAAAAGTGACCTAGAAACTGAACCAATAACAAACTGCAAGCAACAGCTTTGAAAGGGGCTGTTTAACATCTGCTTGCTTATAGAAGTTAACCACATCACAAGCCAGCCCAGTCTCCCAAAGAGAATTAAATCACGCCCCTGGTCTGTTCTAAGCAGATGGGTACTTGGGATTTGCTTGCAGTGTCTTCCCTACAAAAGCTGAAATCTTTACGCCCCTGCAGGATCGCCACCAACGTGCCTCCATAGGGTTTCTGCCTTTCTTTTGCTGCCTGTTTTTGGAAGCAGTTGTCGGAGAAACAGAAGTGATTGTGTGTGTTCACAGCTCCAGGAGGAGATGATTTACCTACCCTTTTCTTCTCCCCCTCCTCACCCCAAACAAACAAACACCCTTCCTGCCAGCTGTTCTGCCCTTGAGGAAGGTCTTTTCTTTCTCTTTTAACAAGTTGATTAAGTAAAACAAGTTTTTCATTTGCTTTTTGAACAGCCTGGGGAGGAGGAATCTAAAAACTTCAGCAGAGTGTTTTCTTTCTGCTGAAGCTTTTTGAAGCTGACTGGAATAACTGTCTCATCTTCTTCATTTTAATTTGCCCAGAGTGGGAAAAGACCATAATAATTTTTATCTGAAAACTGCCTAGTGCAGTTCAAGATAAAGTGACTGGTAGGTTTGATGGCTACAGAAAAAAAAAAAAGTGGCAATATAATCCTCTGGTCTGCTTTCCCTCATACAGCATGTCACAGAACTTTAGTGAAGAAAGAGCGAAACCATTTCCTGAAGTTCACAGTTACACATTCTTGGGAAGATAAATGATCCTTGTGCTTCTGTGAGTGTCCAGCAGCAGCAGCTCCCTGAGTCTGCAGCTTCAGCAGGAGCTCTGAGCATCTCAGAATTTATGGGCATAGCCCATTCCTGGATACGATACTGCCAGGTGAAATATTTTCCCTGGGCACTGCCCAGACTGCTCACATTATTGTTTTGGGTTTTTTGATCTGCTGGCACATTAAACCAGCACGTTCCTATCCTGCAAGTGCTAATTAATTGTCTGTCAGTTACATTAATGTGAAAAAATAAGCTGCTGTTGAGAACTGCTTAGCTGCTAGTTTTGTGTTACACCCATGACAAACTCTCTGTGGTGTTCACATTGTACCTAAAGAGCTCTAATCTTAACTTGGTGATTACTTGTATTTTTCATATGCCTGTCTTGGAGATTGCATAACCTTTCTTCCATTAACTTATGGTAAATCTCTCAATCTTTTTCTCTAAACCATAGTTGTTTGAATCATATGATTACATAAGAAGCATAGCTTTCGTTACGAAGCCATTTCCAGGATACATGACTGCCACTGGAGTCTCAAGACCTGTATCCTAAGGGCTCCAACACCAAAAAGCAAATTAAATATCTCCTATGTCTTTAAAATTAATTAAAAAATCTTCTAATCTTAGAGAAAACCCTCTACTTTTGACCAGTAGAATCTGTGATTGGTTCAAACTGAGGATTTTGAGCAGAGGATTTACCAGGAAACCTACAGCAGAAGAGCTGCTGCTGCAATTTGGGCAGCAGTAAGCAGGCAGGTGCAGAGGAGGAAATGCTTGGGGAGTGACAACTCATTTTGCACAGAAGACTATTGTCCAACAAAAAGTTCCATTAAACTGAGTATAAGAAGCCTGTTTTAAAGCCTAGATATGTCTAAAGAGTGTTTTATCAGAAAATATCAGCTTTCTGGGTGTACTGTAGTGATCTGAATTTGGGTCACTGTATAAACTTTTGGCATAATAAGTTTACACACATTTCATAATTTGAGTCTTCAAAGTATACCTATGTCTTACAAAGACTTTCCCTGCACTTGCTAGAGAAGGTCTGCACTGAGTTAAGTAACTGAGGTAACAGCGAGGCCCCTCTCTTAGACAGGCAAGGGTCTGACAGCTGGACCCATGGAAGAGACATTTGTGCCATGAGAAATTTATCTGAATTTTTCTGAGAGCAGACTTGCCATTTGCAAGACAAATGGAGCGTTAGAGACTCCGAGATGACAAAAAGGTATAAACTGCATTGCCAGAAAGAAAGAAAGAAACCTGGTACAACAGGGATCTACCTGCTACCTGGCAACAGGCGATGTGGATCTGCAGGCAAAAGGTGGGGCAGGCAAGGCATGATGTGAAGATGAATGTTTTATTTTCAAGAGAAGGCAAAGGACTAAGACACACTTCTGGGAAAGGCAGGAGTAGCAGTGCCCAGAGCCAACACGTCCCTCTAGATTTTGAAATGAGATTCAAGCCAAGTTATGCCCTACCTGAACGATGCCATTCCTTGTTACTGCAACCCCTGGTGAAAGTTGCACTTCAGTGCCCATCAGGCAGAGCACAGAAACCAAGATTGTCTTTATTATTTCAAGTAGCAGAGAACTGCTGCATCAACATAAAGCAGGGCTCTTAATGCCTCATAATGAAATTTGATGGCATGTTTCCTTTCCTTTACCGGAAACTGTTTAAGCACATACACAATAAAATAATGTTGTTAAAAGAGATTAGCTGAGATTAGCAAGTCTTTTTAAAAAGGACATATTTGAATTACTTGTGCAATCTTTCTTCAGTCTTCCTGTGCATGTGCCTTCCAAAAGCTTTCCATTGCATGGAAAAGCTTACCATTGCCACATGGTATCCTGTGGCAGGCACAGAGGGACCTGCCTTGGCACTGCCCAAGGGAGCTCTGCTCAAGTGGGTGACACCAGGCAGCTTTCACCTCTTACCTGTGCTGTGAAGCCAACAATTAATGCACACGGGTTAACATACATTCCGACTTGTGAAATGTGTGATTACTTGACTGGCTAAACTGCCCAACTTACTAGAGACAAAATAGGTAGATTTTCTGATAAATTGAAATTGACTAGGAGTAATGGAGTTTGCAGCAATTTGTAGCATTAGCCATTAGACAACAAAGGTAATCTCTGTGTATTTTGTATAGCAAAGAAAGTTGTTGAAAAAACCATGGATGCAAAATTAGAAGCAATTAGTCTACAAGAGCATTAAATAAAAACAAATGGACCAAACCTGAAAACACTTACTTCAAAGTATCACCCCATATTTTCAAGTATTGTTGTAAATAAAGACTTAAGGTTGAGAATAATCCCTAACTCCTCTTACTCTCTATCTGCCTTCACCAGAAGTAGAATGCATAGCACAATTATGCATGTGACCCAAGGTTCATGGGTTTCTCTCTCACATGAGAGAAATCATCATCTACTGAACTACATAAAGTGGCTTGAAACTCAGTTCAGGACCTGAATTCTCCCAAAGGGTTTGTTAACAGGAAATTTTAGGGAACAAAGGCTTTCCCTTGTACCTCTCTGAGTCGAGGTCTCTGGACACTAAATAAACCAGGGGGTTGGTTGACCAGAGACTGTCAGATAATTGCAGCTCCTTCTTGCTGTAGTTGGGTTAACACCACTACTAGTAAAGCCCTTTCAGTATAACTGAAGCATATGAAATGTGAATTTAAGATGAGAACTGCTTGTGGTCATTCTGCAGTCTGCTTGCCTCTCTGTTTGCAAATTAAGCTAACATTGGTGCAAGTGATGTTGGCAGCCCATTAACTTTCAGACAGAAAAGTTGTTACTCTCCTATTTCTTTGCTAAACCATTGCATCCTCCTGCTACGGCTGAGTATGGACACACCTGTACTCTGTTTGTAAATTACCTGGTCTCTGGTCATTCATTAAACGCTCAAGACATTTACAAGGAAGATGAGCCAACAGCTATTACTAGTGTTTAGATCTCGTTTGCAAACTTTTGTTTTTGCAAATTCTAATGGACAAAGCCCCGAAGTAGTCTGTTATTATTTTGATGTTTGATAGCTTTTCCCCGTTTAGGACGAAATAAATCTTGACGCCTGAAGCTGCCGTTCGGCGCAGACTGCGGCCCCGCCGCTGCACGGCCGGCAGCCTCAACAGGCGGCCGCTCCCGCCTTGGGGAGAGGGCAGCGGCTCGGCCCGCCCGGGCTCGGCCCGTCACCAACGCGGCAGCGCCGCCTTTGTCTCGCCGCCGAGACAGCCGGGCTGGGCACCCCGGCCCGGCCCGGCCCGGCCCGGCGGAGCCCCGGAGGGAG